>JACJUY010014627.1:0-17210 GCA_014220935.1 Platorchestia sp. MABIK | reverse complement strand
CCGTTCTTAGTATATACTGGCCACCAATATACCGTTCTTAGGTACTACTTTCGGTGAATCAAAGTCGGAGACTATTTGGCGGAGTTTACTGTAGGTCGGAACAGAGCTGGGTCGGTGCTATCGGCGGGGAGAGCTCGATCAAAGTGCGATTACTAATACACAACAAGCGCTTTTATGTGGCTCGGTACACGAATACACGAAGGGCGGCACATAAGAGCGTGAAAGAGAGACAGACTTACCAATCAAGGTGGATCAACCAATTTAATTAATATGTTCAATGAGATTCCCATTGTAAAAACATAAGAGAAATTACGTACAAAATTTTTTGTGAATTAATTTATTTATGAATTTTAGAAACACCAGCGTTTCATTGTATAGTTCGGCCTTTTTTGTGCTGGGCCACTGCTCAGCAGTATTGCTTTCGGGCTGCTGGTAACGCTGATTTGCTTGCATTTCTCGAACTGTGGTGGTGATTCGGCCGTGTGAGGGGAGACCTGTGCAGTTCCATGCTGGGCGGCTCAAAAAACTGCAGTCGTCGTTTGACTGACGACTATTCTTAGTTTTTTTATTTTTTATTCTGGCTTCAAAGCTTTCTAATTTTGCTCATAAGATTTCTTTTGTAATTTTCAATTTTCTCAAATGTATTATTTTTCCTTCTAGTTAAATTATTAGATTTGTATTTATGTGTATAAACACCTACATTAAACCAACGAAATAAAAAGAGAACCAGCCAGTCAAAAAGTGATTACGTTTTCAAGGACATGACTGATCAATTCTGCTCTAGATGCTGCTCCACTGCGTCATCATTCTCTTGCGGTAGAGCATACTTTCTAACTAAACTTAAAACACTCCATGAAGTTTAGACTGAGCTATCGTAGTTTTATTTCGATTTGGTGAAGGAATACCCTTTTGTTTCTAACATATTTTCCAAGCGCTTCCCGTGGGAAAAGGATCTCCTGCTTTATACGCTGGTTGATCTTTGGACGTTCTATAACTCAAATAGTCTAACCTTGTGCGACCTTTAACTTTTTACTCAAGTGCATCTGTACAAATTTTTACGGTTTTGAAGCATTACCCTCGTCGTGTGACGACCTGTACATGTAGTTCTGATACTGGAATTTAGATGTCGTATGTTACATCGAGGATTGCATAGTGCTAAATGAGGTGGTTGAGTATATCATAGATGAATATAGCGTCAAAATTTATTGTAGTTCCATAACTTATGACATGATTTCACGTATCATAGTAATAGTGCAAAAAATTATTATAGTTCTATAACTTATGTGGTGGTTTCATATATCATAGTAATAGTGTCAAATGTATCTTAGTTTTATAACTTATGAGGTGGTTTCATTTACCTGAATGATAGGGTCAAAATTTGTTTTAGTTCTATAACTTGCTCGTTGAAATTTGAAGGATTTATTAATTGTTTTTAATTGAAAATGAAAGTAAATGAACTCCTCTGAAAGACTGAGGGCTTTGTGTGCCATTTTACAATAATTCCTGGCCTCCACACATGGCTTTGAGCTGCTCACTAGAATAATGGATCTCCATGAGATCGAATATTAATACTATTATTAATGATTATTAATATCATTATCAATTATTAATAACAGTTCAGGTCAACATTTCAGGCTAATCGCTTGTATAAAATATTTACTCCAATGTTTTCATTCATGAATAATGAATACTTCGTTCGAACAGCAATCTGATAAGTTGTTTACTGTAGTGCAAGTGCATAAGCTAAAATACTGCTCCCTGCTTTTTTTCAGTGATTTTTCATTTAAAATTGTTCCATTCTCTTCTTCAGTGTTTTTTCTTTTAATTCTATTACATGCATTTTCAGGGATTTTTTATATTTTCGAGTCTCGTAATATTTTTCTATTCTTGTCTTGAGTGTGTTTTTCATTTAGTGCAGTTTATTTGTTTTATTTAGTATTTTTTAATTTTTTTCATAAATGTTTTTTCATTCAGTGTAGTTCCATTCTTTGCTAAATTATTTTTCAATCGGTTTTGCACCATTCATTACTATTATGCTTTTTAATTTAGTGTTCCATTCTTTACAATAGTGTTTTTTATTTAGTGTTGTTCCATTCATTAGTACAGTTTTTAATTCAGTGTTGTTCTATTATTTTCCGGAAACTGTAAACGATACGAAACGTTTGGTACTTCATTTGATACTCGCTGATCTCCCTATGAATGAGCATCTTTACTCTAGAAAGCGTCACTCATCACTCATTGTATGTGTATCATGCAAATCAGAGTATTTCAGCTTGCAATGTGGAAGAGCAAAGCAAATGATAAGTCACAAGGATTGCATATGTTTAAAATGGGGCAGAACTGTGCCGAGGTTGTATAGGTGTTCCAGCATTGAATCGGGAATGAAGCTAGAATCTATCAGAATTTGCACATGCTAGTACTCGGATAGTGCATGGATTGCGACATGAATGAGTCACAATTGTGCATGGATCGACTCCAGGATTGCATCAGCGCGAAAGTAGCATTCCGTCAGAAGTGTCTGCGTTCGATCGTGTAGTTTAAAGAAAAGAAACCATTGTTTTTGTTTTGAGAGGAGGAAAATATGAAGATTGCTAAGACTTGTTCATGCTTGCGTCAGGACCTGTATCAGAGTACTAGCAAAACATATAAAGAATTGATTAATTATTCTATGCGATCATTTCCTTTTTCGGTAATATTTTGGACAGAAGAAAAATGATTTAAACGTTGGTTGTCGTATTTTTAGAACTGCTAATGTTGTGTCAGAGCATGAAGCTAAGATGCTTATTATTCCCTAATCTAATGCTAAAAATAAGGTGCGATGGATTTTAATATACTTAAATGAAAAACATAACAACTGTTGTTTCATTACATTGGATGTGGATTTTCTTGAGATCCCCCAAGAATAAACTAATCATTACAACATTGACGAACCCAACAACATGTAAAGTCTCCGAATTTCATCAAATTTACATCATAACTTTATCAGTAAAGTATAAGGATTGTGCAACAATTTCACGTAGATTGTATCACAATAATAACAAAATTGCGGCTGGATTACAACAGAGTTTTATCAGTACTGAGCCAATATTACGTCAGGAGCAGTGTATGTCAGAATTGATCAATAGAGAGCCACTATTGCGTCAGTATCACTGTATGTCGGAATGTCATCAAGATTGCTAAAGAATCATACTAGATTTATTCCCTATGATGTCATTTTGCATTTGGATCAAATAAGAATCGTACCACTGTAGCTCCAGTTAGGCATCAGCCATATACCACAATTGTTTTAAAATTGCATCAGGATTGTCTCCGAGTAGCACCTGGTTTATATTAGCACTACACCTTGATTAGGTCAGAATAAGGTTGCCTCAGGATTGAATCAATATTGATTATTTCAAACGTAGGATTTCATGAGGATTGCATCAATTTTGAATATGTCACACTTAGGATTGCATGAGGATCGTATTAACATTGTTGAACAATAGATCACGACCACATCAGGCAGCCCTTCTCGGCATTAGGGCTCCTCCAGGTAAGGAAAGCAGAGGATGACGTCTTGTGCTTCGTTTCATCATCGGGTTTGGAGGCTCATGATTGCCATCAATTCGAATCTCTATTCAGTCATTTTTTCCAATACAATCTTGACCGTCAAGGCAATGCTGGATGTCTAGTCGAAGTATAAAGTGACTGGCAAGCAACATCCAGTCTAACGTATTCGCCGGAGCATCATTGAATTTACCTGCCCAGTGTAAAGGCTATACTTGGGCTGCGAAAATTATAGATGCTCTGGAAAAAACTAAGACCACTGACACTTTTCTGTGTCACAGGCCTTGAAAATCTCAGAGAAGTAAGAAGAAATTGTAGTACACTGGACAAAACACCACTCCGCATGGTTAGAAGAACTTGTTGATATATAGGGCTTTAAGATAAATTCGTACAATTTCCCTTTCTATGCTCAAATACTATTGACTCATGGTAGAAGTAACCCAATGCTATAAAATGTTGACAGTTTATTTACCATGACAGAGAAATAAAATTTTTATTCAATCTGACTGCTTTCAGGTATTATGACGGCTTCTAGACGTATTCAAAAGCTGAATATTGGACGGATAACTTCTGCCTTTTCCAAGAATTCCACGGCCTTTTTGATATTCTCTTTTAAGGCTGTGACGCTTTTTCTAGGCTTGGCAGGACTTTGCTTTAATTTGAGACAAGAAATATTAATCCAACGTGTTCAAGTTAGGCGAGTTGGAAGGCCAAAGTTCTTTCTCCCAGAATCGTTCACCGGACTATTGGAGCAGGTCAACGGTTTTGCTCGCCATGTGGAGAGAAGCCGAGACCTTACAGGAACCTGAACTTCCTTCTCATTTGAAGTCATGACCTTCATCCATGGAATGATACCTGTTTGTTTGCTAGACGTTGGGGTAGGATTCGCATCTACTTTTTCGTTGTCTGCGAAGTAGCGCGAAAGACGTCACTCTCACTCGAAACTACGCGGAGGGTCATGAAGCCAGCTGGTTCTTCGTGGTCGTTGTGGGTTAAAGGTCAGTACTCAGAGAGGAAACTCAACAATCGTTTAGTTTGTTATGAGTCTTATCAGCTTTGAAAATCTCATCAGAAAAGAACTTGATAGCCGATCCGCTGGATTTCAACCAGTTCACAAGTTTCTTACTTCTCCAAGCTAGTATCTTTAACCTCATTCGCTAGAAGATACTTCTCACCTTGTACATAACAGGTTAGGTTAAAGTCTTTGTTCGCTCTGTAAATTGTCGTGATGTTGACGAGCCTCATTTTTCGCCAATGTCAATGATGACACTGTTAGATTAGCCTTGACTCTTCTTTCAAGGCCGGCTAGAAACAAGGTGTGCAAATTTTATCTTTTCTTGGCCTGAGGGTGGCTCTGAAGTCGTAGCCAGATTCATCAAAACGTTCACAAACTGCAAAAGCTGGCTGCATTGAATGCTGAAGGGATTTTACAACAAAGGCTGGACTTCAGACTAAGCGACGAAGTTCGCAGCAGCAGATCTTTTCGATTGCTCCATTAAGTAAAATACTTCCTCCGAACTCTTAACGTTATTTCCCAGCTTCAATGATAACTCAGTATAACGGATACAATTCACTGTTTCCAATTTTTAAAGAAATCGAATAACCAATGTTTTTAAATATGTGCAGATGTATCTGAATGACCTTGTGTTTGAAAAACGAGCTTTAATCATGTAAATGCAAATCATTGAGTTTTTCATGTGATACTCTGCGGACAAGAAAAACTGCAATGAGTTGGATGACATTTTATGAAAGCTATCGGACGCAGGTAACCTTCACTGTGCGGAGGGGGGAAAACTAAAAGAGCGTGAAAACTTTTAAGCTAAAGTTACTAAAAGACTTCAACTAAGAACTTCAAAAATCGAATCACGCACAAATTTTTGTAGTTGTTCGTGTGAATTTCATTAGTACCAAAACTTGCAAGTGTGAAGGACGTCTTCATGTAGCTTATCTTAAAGACAGCGAAAATACCTTTGACATGATTCTTGTGTGAATAGACACGGAGCAAAGAAGTCTACAGTAATAAATTGTATATTTTCATTAGTCGCTGTTGAACCATTATAATTCACTTGTGAAATCTAAATAATTAATTATCATCATCGATAATCAAATTTAGAATTTTATCAATGTGTACAAAAAAGCATGAAGTTTGTGCCCACTATCCGCACGATAAACAATGTGACGAGCATAAAGTTTTTACAAAACCTTCCGTGTAAATACACGTGCAACACACGTAAGTTTTCGTTGAAAATTCGGAGATAATGCGTTTTTTTGACTGCAGCGTGCGATAAAAGGTTTGACATTTCAAAAGTCGCCTCCCGGAGGATCAGATAATCCAATCAACTTAATTTATCTAAAAACACGAGGTCGGGGCAGGAGAAGCAAAAGTAATTGGCTTACAAATTCACAATTTCTTGCCTCTAAAACAAGATCAGGAGATTGCTTGCCACTCTGCATTACCAAGCCGTTAGATTGTAAACTCGCCTGGACGTGCAGGTGGAAAAAGTTTCTAATCGGTTTTCAATAAACCTTGTGCCTTTTAGAGGAAGTAGGCCTGCTGAACGGCTGTTGTGTTCTATAATTATAAAATGTTTTGCTCGCTTAAAAATACGTATATTTTTATTGGGTTATTCTTCTGATGAAACTAATGACACATCCCTGTCTTTTCCCTTTGTTGGAGACTCTTAACGTAACACTTTATTGATTAAATTGGCGTTAACGTACAGATTTTGGAAGAACTGTTGTGCCGAGTTGCATTAGAAAATTGCATGATCTAATGATTGAATGGAAAGAAGTTTGGGGTCCTCAATATCGTAAAGTAGTGCTAGTTAATTTTTACCAAAGGTAAGCAAAGTTAAAAACTTAATTAGTTTTTAAAAAGTTTGTACGAACGATAAAAAGTTGTGCTTCAACAAATGTTTTTACAATCGGCTAATCACTTCGGCTGGAAATTTGAGGTTGTACAGAGCAATCAAAGTTTTTTTAAAGTCACGGTATCAATTTGTAAAAGTGCTTGAGCTTGTAATACATGAATTTGTGAACTTTTCAAACATTGGACAGAATGTCAGTCTTCGAATTATGATCGTCATTTATGGGATCGAAACTTTAATGATTACGAAAAGGAATTAAAATGAACCTATGATACCAATGAGCATATTATCGTTGGTTAAGGTAATTCAAGTCAAGCTAGTGTAATAATTATAAAAAGGCATGCATCCTTCATTGCTACTTGTAAACTGATAAATCCCGTTAGCTCAGCGTAAACCACTGACCCCTTCTAGAATTTTGCGTCAAACATCGCTGAACGGCCACAAATTATTGATAATGAATAGCAAACCATCAATGATGCTCTTCGAAATCAATGAATGTAGTTCCAATTAATCATTATTAGACACGCGCAGAGGTCCATTTGCAAATCTTGTGACTTATGTATTACATACTTTGCCTAGTATAGGCACTGTCGTTGCCAAGTTCACCCTAATTCTAAGTGGTCTCGTAAGTCAGCATCATGGTTTAAATCTCATGAAACTGTAGCTGTATTTGGCATCAAAATACTTTCAAATTTATAAAACTATACACTTAGCTTCATTCAATTTCACAGTGCCCTTTAATTTCATAAAACTACATACATACGTAAGTAGCTCTATATATCTTCATAGTGCTGTCTAACTCTATAAAACTACACACTGAGCTTCATTAAGTTTCATAGTGCTGTCTAACTCTATAAAGCTACATACGCAGCTTTATTTAGCATTAAAATGTTCTCCAGTTTCAAATAGCGTCATTTAAGCGTTCAATCACTCCTGAATAAATCTCCCTTAAAACAATCTGTAAGGCACAATAACGTCTCCCATACCCGTTCACATATGAAAATTAAAAAATAACTCGCATGTGCAACATGATACATTTTATTCATTCAAAACAAGATCATCACTCACAACATCAAAACTTTTATACAACAATTTAAAAACATGCGTGGATGAAAAAATTTCATGCAAATTCTCCGTTGGATTGCCTCTGCTGGTTCTCATCCACGCTTTCCATTCCGCTACGCATTTAGGCAACTGTTTCCACGAATGACATAGGCCATCTCTGGGGAAATCAGGACCTGAAAATCACTTGGGAATGTTTAGAAAGTTGTTGAATTAGTTGCACTTCACCATAAAAACAGGAAGCTTAAACATGTAATTGGGTTGTGTTATTCCTCAGTCTCGAAACGAGCTCCAAAATGTAATGCATTCACAATAACCAGGTTTTAAGAAGGGTTACTATCAATTACATTCAAGTGCAGAGCGGTTGAGTGTAAAAACGCCTAATGGAATACATCATCTGAATTAGCTTCGCAGCAGTTTTAGAAACAGTCAGTCAAGCTAACATGAACAGAAATATGAGTTCACTCAAACATGTATGAGTTCAAACGTACGAGTTCAAACGCTGTAGAACTACCACGAAAGATTACAACCATCAAAAGATTAGCAATAAAAAAATGCACGTTCCAATTAACTGCACGTCATAGACTCTTTCTTGTATCCCAGCTCTTACCTTGTCAATCACAATAAAATTCCAGTCGATTTTACTAATAAACTATTTACCTTATAAAAAAAATTGCTCCGTGCGCCTTATAATTTTTTTGTCAGCTAGCCTTATAACCTATCACTACCGAAGGGTGGTCATGTGATGTACATTTCCTGTAAAGTTTTCTAAATTCAATAGATGCCTCTTGAATTTCGAATGATAAATAATGAGTATATTAGCGTTGAAATGTGTTAAGTTTCTCTTTGAAGTCTTCACTACGTTGATGAAGTCTTCACTACGTTTATCGGCTCCAATCGTCATGTGATGTGCTAATCACCCTCACACATGCTTGTTTGCGAGCGTGTTTACCGGCTTGTTTGTGAACTTGTTTGTATGCTTACTTTTTTTTTTGCGTGTTTGTTTGCTGGTTTGTTTCTTCGTTTATTTGTTTTGCTACTTGTTTGTTTGCTTGTTTGCTTGCATACTAACTTGCAAGTTTGCTGACTTAATTGTATGTTTGCTTGCTTGTTTTTTCTGGTCTGTTAGCTTCCTTGTTTATTTGTTTGTTTGTTTCCTTGTTTGCTCGTTTAGCTGATTACGTCCTTGGTAGTTCAGCTAGTTGTACCATATTTCCCTGAATACTTCATGAAAAGCGCGCATTTTCAATTTTTTCAACCTGCGTTTATTTCTACAGATCGAAATACATTCTAATTTTATTTTAATTCAAAGTGATTTGAAAAAAGGAAGACATTCACTTGAACAATTTGTACAAAAACAATGTTCAGATATAAATTAGAGCTTCAAACAGAAAAATGTCATCAGTTTTGATGACAAGAGGTATGCTAGAAATTTTCACAACATCAGCAAGTCATTCACAATCTTTCATCGTTGGTGCGTCTTTACGGTCCTAATTCAAGCCACTCACAATTTTCTTAACTTTGATGCGTATTTAAGATCTAAAATACATGTCACTCCAAGTTTTATTATCGTTGCTGCGTCTTTACGATGTTAAGCATTAAGCCGTCAGTAATTCATTTGAAAAAAATTTCTTGCATGCACTCTCTTTTGTTGTTGAAGCAAGACGTCTGTAAATGTCGACAACAGTCCCTTTGATCCGTGCAAGTTTTGAAGACGAAGTTTCTTCGCCTCTCTGCCAGCAAACTCATTCCTAGAAACCTGATACAACCGCTGCTGCCTTAAGAAATGAAAAGCTCCAAGTTTTGAGGGAGTTCACGAGATGGAGGAGAGGCTTCATTTTCTCATCCGAATAACTTTTTGCCCCAACTGTCAAGAAAATAATGACTGTTGATTTGTATGAACCCTCCCAGAATATAAACATACCCGATGTACGGGTGTAATCTATGATGATAGTGACTCATATTCTATAACTTTTTCTAAAATCCGTCCACTGTGCTCGCAGTGGAACAGTGGTTAAGGGATCGGCCTTGCATGCTGGAGACGAGGGTTCGTATCCCGGCACTGGTGCGGCGATTTTCCCCGTTGGGTATGAGGGAGAGCTCAAGCACAATACCCCACTCAAGCCAGGTGTAGGAAATGGATACCGGCTTCACGGGGGAACCGTCATGGTGTCCCATATTTAGTGTTAGTTATAAGGCATATGAAAAACCAATGCTCAAGATCATATGTATCAGGCTTGATTGGAAATAAAGCATCCTAAGATGCCGATGTTTGTTTTTTGTTTTTTTCACGCGATATTATTTAAAGCTTATTCATGAAATGAATCTGATTTCTCACCTCGGAAAGAACACCCATGAATATTTTTCTGTTAGTATTAAACAAAGTATTCACTGTGGATGAACCGGGGAAATTTAATTTTTATTTGAGGTACACTTCACTGGAGAAATGTAGTCTGAAAATCATTCGCTCATCAAGAATGATTTGAGTGTATGAAAGACGGTGAGATGAACAGCTTAAACCTAAGCATATTTCGTGGAAAATAATTAGTCGTATTATGACCAAAGTTGAAATATTTGTTGATTCTCATTTCATCGAAACAATAAAAAATGAGCGCAACTGTTTTGGTAAGTAATGAATTCAGTCAGATAGAAGTGAAGTTAGTTGTGTTTATGACTGAAACAAATTTTAATGCAAAATATTATGTAGCAATTAACAAACTCAAACAATAACGTTTTATTTGCTGTGCTTCACTCAGAGTGATTCGTTAAACACCAGCATGACGAAAAGACTCAAACTTCCTAAGCGACTGCAGGAAACGCCTCTAAAATCACAGCCCTGTCCAGCAAAGCAATAAGAAACCATTCAATTTTCCGCTAATCTCACCTTCCATTGACAGGGTGCCCCTAATCGCGATCGGACCTCCCTCTCCCACAAACAGCGCCAGAGATCATTTTTCTCACGTCACTGAACTCCGCACGCAACAACGTTAGCAATTTCATTGAGTGGCCACACGACCACTTTGTAGAGACGTAGACCTAATACTATTGCTGTCGCTGATAACATGTGATATGATTTTTAATGAGGATATCACAGGGTACGATTGCTGTCGCTGAAAACATGTGATGTGATATATTGCTGATAACATGTGATCTGATTATTAATTTAGAAACCAAAGGATGCGATTGTTGTCGCTGATAACACATGATATGATTGTTTTTCATGCTATAACACGATACAAATATTGTTGTAGATATCGCCAGAGACAATTAATATCCCAGATGATACAAGATACGACTAATATCGCGGAGAATACAGCATACGATTGTTATCGCAGGTAATAAAGGATACGTTTATTATCGCGGGTAACACAGGGTACGATTATCATCAAGGATTTTACCGTGTGTTATGGTTATCGTATATAATTAACACTTGACGCAATTTTCATTTATTGTAGACAACTCCTCATTTAATGTTATTGCATCTGATTTTAAATACAGTTGGCTTTGAAGCTGTTACAGTATGCGATTTGATTTATCGACAACTCCCTATACGATTGTTGTCGTCGGTAAAACAAGATGCGATTGATTGTACTTATAAATAGGAAGGATCACTTCCATGGAGAACTACGGACACGATGAAGGTCGATGAATAATGCCTGATATGATTTTTATCTTGGTAGAGACCCCATTTTATTAGGTGAAACTCAATACGACTGAGATTGTCACGTAAGAAAACTCTGAACGGTTCAGTTCCTCAAACAATATTTTAAGCGATTGTAATTCTAGAAAAAACCCAATCAGATTGAAATCTCTAATAATAACTTGAGCGACGTAAATCTTAGACAATAATTTAACCCATTGAAAATTCCCATGAAGCTCCATACTATTGAAAGAAATCTCATGTAAAATTTGACTGGATTGAAATCTCACACAAAACTTGATACGACTGAAATCTCACACAAAACTTGATACGACTGAAATCTCACACAAAACTTTATTCGATTGAAATCTCACACAAAACTTGATACGACTGAAATCTCACACAAAACTTGATTAGATTGAAATCTCACACAAAACTTGATACGACTGAAATCTCACACAAAACTTGATGCGATTGAAATCTCACACAAAATTTGATACGATTGAAATCTCACACAAAACTTGAATTGACTGAAATCTCACACAAAACTTGATTAGATTGAAATCTCACACAAAACTTGATGCGATTGAAATATCACACAAAACTTGATGCGATTGACATCTCACACAAAACTTGATACGACTGAAATCTCACACAAAACTTGATGCGATTGAAATCTCACACAAAACTTGATACGACTGAAATCTCACACAAAACTTGATGCGATTGAAATATCACACAAAACTTGATACGATTGAAATCTCACACAAAACTTGATAAGATTGAAATCTCACGCAAAACTTGATTCGATTGAAATCTCACATAAACCTTAATAGAATTTAAATCTCACATGAATTTTATACGATTGCAATTTCAGGTTCGATTGTAATCTCATATAAGAACTTCAACGATTGAAATTTTACCAGCATCACAGAATGTATATGCCCTCCTCCCCGTCTCCCTCTGCTGTTAACCATACGAAGTGCATTCATCCTTCGCTTTTGGTTGTCATTCAAGTAAATGTCATCAAAAATGCATGCACATTTACATTTGAAAATGAAATACGTGGATTATTCATTATTAGAATAGATAATACATCGAAAAAATAAAACAAATACATTAGAAACTGCACCCTACATCCTCCGCTTGTGTTAGTCCTACAAATTAATGTCACACAAAACACGAACAATTTGTTCGCATCGGCCTCTGTGTGGTCTGAGGCGCATCGAACAACCGCAAACGGAACATCTCCGAACTTGGCACAAAACCGATGTAGTGTGACAGACTATTATCGAAGAATTGAATTCGAGCAGTGGCTTGAGACCGATCACTCGTCCTTCAATAAGAGGAATGTCAGTGAAGCTTTTCCACAATCCGGTTCTCAATACGTTTCAGTGACGGGTGCGAATGCTTTTTCGAAAAAAATCAATGTTCTGCGCTTTGTAGGGGATAAAAAAGCTATTTTTGAGCTTGAAAATCATTGTGTATGACACACTTGAAACAGTTTCTATAGCAGTTTATTTAAAACAGAGATAACCTTGAGCCTATGTTAGTTTTTGGTTAGCTAAGCCTTTATGAGATGCAACAGAAGAGGTAATAATTATTGAGAAAAATAATACCAGAATGAATGCTCAACAGTGAAGATCATCGAGATATCGAGTTTCGAAAAATTAATGATTTTAAATATATTTGTCCAACAAATATTTTGCCCCTCATATACACCTTCGCCTCACAATTCTTACCAACGTCTAAACCAAAGTTCATTTCCAAAAATTCCCATAGGAGTATCAGCAAATTACTCTTGCAAACGAAGCACTTGAACAAACCTTAACTTAAACTATTCTTTATTTCATTTACTGAGTCAGTGAAAACAATTACAGAATATTCAATAAATAGACAAACATCACACAAAGAATTACTTAGATTAATAGACATCATACCTAGATTCACTTTCACTTTAGCCGACGTAGGAACAATTTTTCCAGCATTAAAGATAAAGCGTAAAGTGAAAACCGAGAGCACTTAAAACTGAACGAGCTTCAATTTAAAAAAAAAGAAGCTCATTCAGATAGCAGCAGTCAATCCTGCATTTTCGAGTGGGCTGTGGAAGCTTAAAAATTCAGGATTGACTGTCGTACCCTGTAGAAACCGTCGTGGTGCTTTTTCGTCAAAAAAGAACGTTCATAGAAACCGTCGTGGTGCTTTTTCGTCATAAAAGGACACTCATGGAAAACGTCGTAGTGCTCTTTTCGTCAGAAAAAGAAACGTCGCGGTGCCTTTTTTCCGCATACAAGGACGCTCATAGAAAACGTTGTAGTGCTCTTTTCGTCAGAAAAGAACACTTATAGAAAACCTCACGGTGCTTTTTTCGTCAGAAAAGGACACTCATAGAAAGCATCGTGGTTCATTTTTTTCGTTTTGTTTGTCATCATAAACCGTCGTTTGTACCGCTCACCCTTGCAAGCTTCCTCAAATCACTCATCAACTAACACCCGCTTCTCTCTCGTGCTGTTACTCATGTTATAAGTATAAGTTAAATATATGATAAATATAAATAACACCATTATAAAACACCTAATAACTTAGGAGAAGCAGCGCTCTTTTTCCTCAATTAATAGTAAAAATAAAAAAAAAGTTCTATCTTCTCAAATTAGTTATTTTAAAAGTTCGGCCACCTTCATCTAACAGATGTTAACAACTTTGAAAGTGTATCACTTTCCTCACCCTCACCTCCATCAATAACATGGCAGGAAAATCACTCATCCTCATCTTGTCATCAATAACATCACGGTAACATCACTCCCCTCACCTTCACATCAATATTATCACCGGAAAGTCACTCTCCTCCATATCAATAACATCACCGGAGCACCACTCCCCCTCCCCCCTTTCACATCAATAACATCACCTGAGCATCACTCCCTTTCACCTTCACATCAATAAGATCACCGAGACATCACTCCCCTCACCTTCACATCAATAACATCACCGGAGCATCACCCCCTCCTACACAAATCAATAAATTCAAAGGTCCAGCAGGACTCAGCCTTGCCTCAGGTGACCGCTTTGCTGGTCTCCCTGAGCCTCGTTGATCGATGTTGCCATTGTCCTTAGAAATTCCTCAGACTAAAATAGCCTCAGCGTTACGTCCACCAGGGTACGTCTTCCTTCAATGGCTTACAACGCTTCATGAAGAGTAAATCATAATTTAGCCGATAATGTGACTTTAATTTTGCTTATTGTGACTTTAATTTGGCTGATTGGGACTTTAATGTACCTGATTGTGACTTTAATTTAGCTGATTGTGACTTTAATTTGGCTGATTGTGACTTTAATTTTCCTGATTGTGACTTTAATTTAGCTTTTTGTGACTTGAACTAAGCTGATTGCCGCTTTAATTTAGCTGATTGTGACTTTAATTTGACTGACTGTGACTTTAATTTAGCTGATGATGTGACTCCATCGCTTCACGAAGAGTTTTATCATTCGGCAAGCTTTTTTTTTAACTGAAAACGAGCCACAAATGCTTTACGAAGAGGGCACCATATTTGAGCAAGTTGGCTTTTTACACTAATAAGTTTGATATTTAAATCGACGATGTGTCTCCAGCTCTATATGAGGAATGTGTTGTAATTTGGCCGGTTGATAACTAAAAATTATTTGTCCCCTACACTTGAAGAGAAGTTTGTCACAATTTGGCCCATTGGCATATCCAAACTGATGTCACGTAGTTTGGGCTTCTTGGGAGCTCACCTAATTTTCCTTGTTAATGCTTTTCTTGAAATATTGGCTAAATTTCGAAAAGAGCGTATCATGAAATTGTCCGTTAATTCTCTCTACATTGATGTTTATTTTGTCTAGGTTTCGAGAAATACTGTCTAGGTTTCGAGAAATATTGTCTAGGTTTCGAGAAATATTGTCTAGGTTTCGAGAATTATTGTCTAAGTTTCGAAAAATATTGCCTACGTTCAAGAAATATTGTCTATGTTTCGAGAAACATTGTCTAGGTTTCGAGAGGAAAGTGTATTGAAATTGTCCGTTCATTTTCTCAACCTGATATTTTACGCTTTTCGCTTTAAGAAAGGGCATCAGTGTTTTATCCATGGGTATTTTTAAAATGGGGTTTTCACTTCTCAGTATCTGTTTTATGAGGCGTAAATGCTTTTTTATTATGTTCAGATGTCAGATACTTCACAAAAATAAATAATATATTTGAACATCATTCAAAACCCATTGTGTACGCTGAACGTAAAACTATCATTTAATTAAAACATAAAACGATCTAAACGGAAATGTTTACGCGATACCTTGAATTCAAACATAAATTCCGAGAATTTTTCCTCGAAGTGAATTGTTCTTAACTATTTGATGACGAATTGTTTGTTTGAATAAAACAATGTTTGAAGGAATTATGAGGTGATATCTGAAAAATTACATGGGTGTAGATATTTTAGATGTCATTCATTCCGTATTGCTATTTCGAGCATACATAAGAAAAAATGCTGTGTTGCTATGTAATTACGCTCTGGGATTCTTTGAACAACTGTAAAATTAACAGCTAAATTTTCCTTAATTTGAAATACATCCCATCGTTTTTTTCAAGGTACTTGATGCTTCACTGGCGTACTCTACAACCAAGAAACCAATCATCATATTTTTCAGGCATCCTATGTGTTCAAATCGTTTAAATATTTGCCTCCACATTACGCACACATGCACTTTCCAAAACAGTGTTTTGCACATACTAATTTTTTACACAAACCAGATTTTTACTCAAACCAGAGTTTACCCAAACCAGTGATTTACGCAAAACAGTATTTTTCACAAACCAAAGTTTTACACAAACCAGTATTTTACGCAAAACAGTATTTTACACCAACAGAGTTTTACACAAAACAGTTTCCGTCACATCCACAGTGTTTTCTTTAGAAGTGTGCCCTAATCAAAACAGTTCCGCTCACATTACATAGAAAAGAGATCGACCCCCTTTCTATTACCACTGTCCTAATATAAACTCCTTTTGAACCTCAGAATCTTTCTTGTGGTCAGCAATACCTACGAATTTGAAAAACAGCGATTTCCATTTATCCTTTCACTCAATCTTAAAGATTATTTTCCAATACTTTTTATTTCATCAGTTTGTTATGATATTTGATGATAGGAATTATTGATGACAGGAATTAATGAACCTATATCCTTTACACATCACAAAAAAAACATAGCCACTAGTCTTTCACACTCATCAATCATCTTGAATATTTTATTATCAAGATCGTAATTTAAGGGAACAACTACCAATCGCTTGGGAAAACGATAATTCACAATTTTTTTCCCCGGGAACACCTTCGTTAATTAGCGTAATTTCATCGCACTCCAAAGCAGTTCTAACTAATGTAATCAAAATTACCTGTTACAAATTTCGCTTTACCTAGCCGTTTCTTAAGCTGGAACGATTTATATCATTCGTTTGTATACGCTCGTATACCTGCACCCAAATTCGGTCACCTTCAACCGTTGAACTTTTGGAAATGCTTTCATTTAAAAATGTGAAATAAATCCTAATGATTACACTTCCTTCTTCAAGCCACATCATATTTCATCTTTTTTACGTCATTCTAAACGAACAATTCCAACACTACAGTCTGCTCATGCGTAATCCTGATATCCCTCAGTAGTTGTTTGAGTAAATTGATGACAAATCGCTTACATTCATGTCAATTTCCATTTCAACAACAAACATTTCTCTCTTTTGTCCTACAACCAACTTCAAATATCACTATGTTTCAGCTTCAAGTTGATAATGATGAACTCCTTGCTAAGTATTTTTTACGAATGGTCTGCCATATTTCGAATGCGATTTTCTTCCAGTTCACACACATCGTTTACGTCAGGATGACGCACTGCAACACTCACATCACTGCAGACCACGCACCGCAACACTCACATCACTGCAGACAACGCAACACACACATCACTGCAGACCACGCACCGCAACACTCACATCACTGCAGACCACGCACCGCAACACTCACATCACTGCAGACAACGCAACACTCACATCACTGCAGACCACGCACCGCAACACTCATATCACT
>JACJUY010014624.1:0-11242 GCA_014220935.1 Platorchestia sp. MABIK | reverse complement strand
GGAAAGTTAGTTTCATATTAATTTTCATGGGAGTGGAATTAAAAGTTGTCATTGGTTATATGAAAGTCTCAATAACATTAATTGTGGTAGCTGAATCGTGGGGCTCACGCGTCTATGTAAATGGAGACTGCCCCCAAGTGCATGTGAGAATAAGAATGGGAATAATTTAAAAACAATCCATTTTTTATCCGTAATATAAATAATGATAAAACATATATATTTACAAATAATTATACATACAATAAAGTCAATAATAATAACGTCGTAACTAAACAATGCTTTGATTCAAATGGAAAAAAAATGAATGAAATTCGACTTCGAGCTTATGTATACGGAAACTGTGCACCGTCATCTTTTTCTTATTTCTGTTTTAGTTTGTTTTTTATTTATTTTCGTCGCCAGTATTTATAAGCCTTTCCAAATTGTGTGCAAACTGGCTATGGATGTACACACCCATATTATTTACCCTATTTTCTGCTGAACAATCAATACGGTCATAATTACACCTATTATGGTAGGTCTTTCAAAGTGTAAGCAAACTAGTCAACGAAATACAAGTCCATATTTTCCACCCACTTTTTCGCTCAACCATTGATATGGTTACCATTACACCTACATGGCATGTCATTCATGTTGGATCTTAATATTAAGAATTTTCTAAAATCCAGTTTATTATTTAATATTTCAAAGTTTTTTGGGAATAAGTTCATTCTTGTTTTCACACGTCCAAATAATTTCACCTGTGCCAGTGAATGGAAATTACCGAGTGTAAGTAGAGTGCTACTGTTACTCTTACTCCTTTTCCCCTGCTCTGGTGCATGTGTGTGATTGATAATCAGAGAATGTACCACTGTGCATGTTGCTGCTGCAATGTTGACACTTTGTATGATCAAGAAATCATTGATTCTTGTTCTAAAAATCTATTTCAATTAATATGAGTGGCAACGCAGGCAAACTACAAAATGAAACTTTAGCTTTTTAGAATATCAATGCCCACTGGTCAACCCAATAGGTATAACAACGGCAATAAAAAAGGTAAATCGAACGGCATACACGCTCTGTTTACTCTACAAATGTGTTTCATTATCGAAGATGAGTTGCTCTTGTGTGGCCATTACCATCGATTGAGAGAAGTTCATGAATTATAGGGATTGAATGACTTTTAGATTTTTACGGAACCAATCTCAAAGTTGGTGAGTATGACTCACGCATTTATTTCTGACGAACTTTCTCTTCGCATGCAGGTCTTAATACTTTATAATGGGTTTTCCTGAACAATGTGTTGGGTTTGACGACAATAACTTCATCGAAAACAAAAAAAATTTATTGACCTATCAATGGTCTCGAAAGCTTTACCTTAACAATTTGAATTACTTTCATCTTTAAAGAGTTTAACCTTATGTATTCACCGAGGCTATGATAGGAAACCCCAAAACCCTGGCTCTAGGCAGAATGGTCTGATGTAAATTCTCACAAAGATGGGCGAGTTTTCGCTGATCCTCTAAAATGTTTTGATCGCTCCTGGAAGACGGTGATACAGGACCATGAACCGAGCCCGTGTTTACTATACATTACTTCCTACTTCATTACAGTTTTGGCATGCAAAAATTCTGCAGGTTTTAATTTCACCCTAGGTTAATGGTCTACGAAAAGTTTAATTATCTAGTGCAATACAAATGAAATTTGAGCAGATAATTACAACTTAGATGTGAAGGTACGGCTACCTTTCGACGGCTACGGTGAAAGGTAGGCGTATGTCGCTCAAAAGTGCTGTGCCATAACCAATCTAATGACTTTGGCAGCTGTCTGAAAACTTAAATTTAAGTAAACTGATTTGAATCCCTGAAATTATTACCCAGTGGCATCAATATTCATTTCTAATGCCATTGAGAGGCAACGATGCAGTTGAACATCTCATACAAAATGATATTTTATGCATCACAGTCTACTTGCAAAACCCACTATACACACTAAGCTGCGCAAACAAACTATTCTAACCCAAAATGATATTTCATGCATCACAGTCTACTTGAAAACCCACTATACACACTAAGCTGCGCTAACAAACTATTCTAACCCAAAATGAGATTCCATGCATCACAGTCTACTTGAAAACCCACTATACACACTAAGCTGCGCTAACAAACTAATCCAACTCGTACAAAATCTGAGGCAAATTTGAAACGACATCCATCCATTAAATTCAACTGGTTAATAATCGTGTACCATTCAAAAGGTCTCATTTAAAGCTGCAGTCTCTCTCAAACCCGAAACGAGAAATTCGCAAAAAAAATTCATCACACTTCCAATGACGGTGACGTGTTGGCAATTTTCTTCCATCAAACACATTAATATAATGACAGAAAATCTTTTCAGTGCGCCATAAAAGTATGGCAAGTTTCGACCCTTGTGGGGAAAGTGGGCAGAATAGTCTTACCACTCAGCATTATTGCGTTCTCCCCATTCATCTTAGTGACAATCTGGCTAATGATTTCCTGTCTTGGGCGCCCAATTAGAAAGGGATTAGTATTACGATGAGTAATTTTGGAGGGTATAATCTGAGCTAATTTACTCCCAGAACGTCATAGCGATTTCCCTACACCTCTCATTATCCGTTGGTATCCTGCTACAAAATTTGTCATCGTGAAGGAGATATTTGCGACTTTCATCTATATTTTGTACAGCGGCATAAAAGTATGCAAGCTGCCTCAAACCAGCGCAGAATTTTGATACAATGAACAAGTACGCTCCCTACGTACAGAACATCAATTCCAAGTGTGAATGTGCAAAACTCTTAATTTAATAGTTCAAAATAGGTCTTTTGGATAAAAACATTGTTATTTTTCGATTGTTGAAAAATTTTAGGCTCCCAGGCATTTTGAAACAAAAATTCTAGTTAAATTAATTGAATTTATTTCACATCAATGCACTTATTCTCATTATCTTTGACGTTCTGTTTTCGGTGAATTATTTTTACACATATAAATAGCGCAGTAAAAATCAGTTGTGCACGTGGTGGGACATTTTCAGGGAAGATAATCACAAAAATATTAGAGTGATAATTTTTATTCAGTTATTGCTAAAATATAATGGTTAAACACTATTGAACACCTTAGAATAGCGATGGTGGTAGGATGCCCTAGAAGTCGCTGAACTTATTCTACCCACTAGTAGCTATACTCAAATGTGTTTATTGTACTAGAATTAAGAAACAATCTACTTCTGCATCGCTTGTGGTAAATAAATTTTTTAAATTGTTTAAATAATCACTGGTCTTGAAAGAGGCATTTTTTCAGTAGTCAGATAAAAAACGGAAAAATCAATTTTAATTACCTAAAAATTTCCGATCTTGTTCAGACATTGTTCAATGTCGTGCTTATGGCGTCAAAAAAAAATTATATTTCCCTACAATTTTTCGTAATGTGAGTTGTATAGCTATGTCTAAAGGGAATTAGGGACCTTCCAAAAATAATAAGTGAGAACATATTTTTCATTGTAAAATTTTTTGTGAATGAGAATGAACGACACACTAAGTCTTTGGTCCGACGTTCAGTGAAGATCTAGCTGTTATTTACAAATGCTTGTTAAATATTCGCTGACGAAGACTGTCTTGAAAGCAGGTGTAGTATTCAAAACGCATCTGAGTGCACGATATTCGATGAAGAGAATTAGAGAATTGCTCTAGAGAATTGAAGAGCAAGCATAGAGGATCCTTTGTTCCAATTACGCATGTAGAGACACATCGTATCATTTCTGCGAAGAAACATTGCGAATGTTTATCGGGTTGCATCCCCAGTTCTTCTCCTCACGTGATTCAACCAAGTTGAAATCCTGCATTCTTAACGTATAGAAATTTGTTCATCTCGAACAGAGTAATGAAAAATTGAACCATATTTTAAGTTTTGGACATTTTTAATGCCTACCCTCCTGTGAAATAGATATTTCGTAATAATAATAATAAGAGGGTTGTGCATGTGACTGAATGCAACGGCGAGTTCTTTATGTACGGATTTCGCTTCTGGTATTTATTATTCAGCCATCCGTTCTCACACAATGAGGTAAGATCGATCATAGATGCTCCGCATTTAAAAGAATGTACGTAATTCATGACGTGCAGTATACGTACATCGAACACCTCGTAAACCCTTTCATCAGAGTCTTTAATAATTCAAAACCGTGAAATTGTGCAGACTGACGCTCTGTTAACCGTTCAATTTTACGTGCTTCTATAAAGAATGGCCAATCAATTATTTCTTATAGAGTTAGAAAACAATTGATTTTTTGGACTTGATTAATATTCTGTTCCATTTGGCAGATTACTCGTGCGTCATGCTGCTCTTTCTATCACGTCACCACGACGATTGTTGGAGAGGATAAATGTCATCACAGAATGGTGAAACAACGCTTCGCAAATGTTTGCACATTATTCATTGTACATAAACAAAACCAAATGAGCGAGGTAACTTTTGGATGAGGTTGAGAGCAATGAAAACTTCACACAAGTTTGCTATTGGAAATCTATCAAATAATCAACGCCAGTACAGCCAACATCTTCCTATCACCGTCAATATGAGAGAAAATATTTGATCACACTCAATAAAATTCTGAATTGCACAAAGGAACACTGTCAGATAAATAATACTAATTTCACTCCACAAACAAAGCGATTCTTTATTTCCTTTCTTCTAACATCGCGTATCTGATCTAAATCATGCAAGCGGTCTATCGATCAGCTCCCTGCGAGTGATAAGAGCGTTTGTTCGCTGGCACTGTGAGGGCAACAGCCGAAGGTGCCGCTGGAAACTCCACTTCGTTTTCTTATGATCGAGAATAAAGCAATTGAAACTTAAGGAATTTCATAGGAAGCGTTATTGTATGTTACCTTTTTAATGAATGTGTTTTTTATTCTCTCACCGTCAGTGCACTGGAAGTAATTGTCATTGATTCCTTTGTGTTGTGTGATAAGAGATGAATGTTGCTTTAATGACGCTCATGGTGTTGTGAAAACGAATTAACTAGATTTTTAATTTCAGAGCGTTCCTCAGCTGTTTCAGGTCATTAGTGATTGATAAAATTCATTAAAAAGGTATTCCTCAGTTTCTCATACACCAACGTTTGAAAATCACGTTTACACCAACATTACGGTTGTGTTTTTCATACAAGCTAAGCAACGAATGACATTTGTAATTTTTCTATACACCATTGACAGTTTGGTGATAATTGGAGCGTCATCCTCCTTTCAACACTTTTCATCCGAATACCATTCTCATTTCAGTCATTTCTTCGTATCGGGTTCGTAAAAGTGCTTAGTTACCTAGCCTCAAATATTTTACTGAGCCACGTTTTTTTGCTCGTTCCTCGACCGTGGATCTGTAAAAGGCCTTCATTTTACAGCCTCTAGATGAGCTGGCTATAGCTATTTTCCGTCACTGCCATTTGTGCTAGTGTATCATGAACATTTTAGTCTACGTTGGCTTCTTCTTTGTGATTTGTGAAATGGAGAAAAAAACTGATTTTCAGTTAGAGAATGATGAGTGCAGTTCGAAGCAATTTGCAGTACGAGTCAACGCATTGAATTAAAGAAATTCATAATTCTCAATGTCTTGAATTCGTTCGACGTTCGTGTGTGGAAAACTTGTTGAATTTGTTGCCTTTTTGGACTGGTATATCTGCATTACATAGGGCTTACTTGTGCTTCAAATTAATATAAAAATAACACTAAATCGGGAAACGCCTCTTGTATTCAAAGAAACACCGCAGCTCATTTCTACAAGAAAGTTTTAGGCGAACATCTCAGTGATTGTGCCTTTCTAGGCGCAGTATACTACTGAGCACTGAATGTTTTGAACGAAAGAATATGATGTTACTGTTAGAACTATAAAAGTACTAATCAATTTTGGAAATGTGAAGGGTGTTTTTAAGTGTACACAAAAGATTTTAGGAAGAATTTTCAAATCGCTTTCTGAAAGGATTACACTGATAGAGGATAAAGGTGTTAATTTATGCATTACTTTTTTCGTTTCGTTGCGACATCAAGATTCTCAAGTGAAACTATTTCGGAATAAATATGTCCTGAGCAACTCAAGAACAAACGAACATTTGATGGTCCTCCCATGAATGAGCATGAAAGTTTACGATAAAAAAACGTTAAAATTAATTTTAATTACCTAAAAATTTCAGATGTTGTTCAGACATTGTTCAGACATGAAATTCTGATTTGAACAACATCTGATGAAAGTTTGAAAGTCAGACATGAAAGTCGCGCGAACTGATTTTAAAAATGCTCATTGAACGCAACTTCATTCTGATAAGATGTTACTTTTTTGCTTTTCTGAGCCTAGAAAAGTTAGCAAAACTCATGAAGAACACGCTTATTTCATACATGACTGAGTTTCACAACAGTTTTTTGTGTTCCCAACGTTCGTTAAAATACTAAATAATATATATTGCAAATAACTTCAACTAAAATTAGTATCGCGGAAGAAAGTGAAGTGGGAAATTTGATGCTAGGTGCAATTTATTCTCTTTTCACTCATTCCTGTGCTCGACATAGCCTGTGGTTAAAGGACCCGCCCTTCCGTGAGAGCGTCGAGGGTTCGAATCCCGGCGCTGTATGGTGACTTTCTCCGTTGGGTATAGGGGAAAAATTCAATGCACAATACCTCACTCTACCCAGGTGTCTGAAATGGCTAGCGGTCTTGACAGGGGGAAACCGTCATGGCGTCCTGGCGTTAGTTATAAGGCATTTGAAAAACCAATGTACAAGGTGATGTATATCAGGCTTGATTGGAAATAAAGCATCCTTAGATGCCGATGTTTGTTTGTTTGACGTCTCGAGAGCAATTTAAATTAATATATTCTCCTCTATTATATATTGTTCGATTCCCTAGGATGAGACTGGGAAAACTCCGAGGAATGGATAATAATAACATTAATTATTCCTTGAGGAATGAACTTGAATTGAGTGTCCATGATTTTGCTTTATGTCTGCTCTGTTTAGAAAACTCACAATGAAAAAGTTCCCTCGGATGAAACTCTGGTGTAACCCGACGTAAAGAGATTGAACCAGTTTTAAGGGAATGTAAGCTTAAGCTCAATATTTATGCTTTAATGACGTTCAATTTTCACCAGTACGCTGACGAAGTGACCGCCATGAACGACGCTTTGGTATCTAGAGTGTACTGGTTATTTCGAGCGGCATTTCTGTTTGGCGTGCTGCCAATGTTTCCCATCAGATCTAAAATATCCTCAAGAAAAGTAGTCAAAAAATTGTGTGAACTGGGTGTCTTGAAAAGAGATCAATCCATCTCGACTTCGTGGAGTGAGACATCACGTAAGTCAATCTCTTCTATTTGTTTCATATTATTGATGCATCTCGTCTGCTATCCATTGTTGAATTCCTCCCTAGGCTAACTTTTTCGCCGCTTGCATGCACGTTTTTCGCTGCCCAAATAATTAAATAGCTTAGGCGGCTAAAAACATGCGTGCTCCGGCGAAAAAGTTAGACTGGGTCTTACTTCATTATGATACTTTGTAGTTCAAACTGCGAAAGAAAATTGCTGTCGTTTTATTTTTGGCGAGGAGAAACACCATCGGTAAATATGAAACCAATTAGTGTGTTAGCCAACTCCAAACTGTTTAAAATTGCTTTGAATTGAATGGATGTCCACGCACAAATAGATCAGAAGTCTATCGAACACTGGGAAGACACTCTTGAAAGAGAAAAAATTAGTTTGTTGCTTTGGTTGTTTCATTAAGAGACTGTACTGTTAGATTTAAAAACGTAAGGAATAGTAGTCATGTATAGATTCCACCGACATATTTCATCCAAAACTAATGCATTATTTATTTCCTGTCAGCAAAAAATTTGAAAAGTACGCTGCATTAATTTTAGTCAACGCAATTCGTTTAGTTCGTTATTCATTTTCTAAAAGAAGTACAATTAATACAAAGTTGTTTTTTCATAGCAAACATCTATGAATGGGCCTCCCGTTAGGACCCACCTTTGCTAATGTGTTCATGGCTTTTCACGAAAAAAGATGATTAGGTAATTCAAAATATTTCATCGAAGCACCTGCAAAATCTTTGTTACTCTTCTATTTTTTGAGCAGTATTGTTTCCTTTTCTTATTTAGGTATTCGACTCCAAACATCTGCATGGGCATCAACATACTTTTTCATCTTGCAAGGGCTTCAACTGGCAGGCCTTATCATCGGGAACCTCATATGTAAGCTTGAGTAGCAGAGTCTTTCTGTTTTAATTAATACTGTTAGACTATTGAGATAAAGCGCTAAATATTCAATTTGAGGAGAAAATACGTCAAGAAGGAGGTTAAAAACGAGTTTGATTCTTCACCCACATCACTCTCATACGTTTTTGCATCTTGTACGTTTGAGCCAAATTGTTAAAAGGCTCGCTCCTGTCATTTGGAATTTCAGCTCTAATTTATTTTTGAAAAATGTTAATGTTCTTTTACGTTTTTTCAAATTTACTTGTTCTCAACATCACTTCAAGTAAGCTCTTAAACTAGGTATGTACGATAGCATGCACAATACCATTGTGTTGACACCATCCATTGTGTCCACCCTCTATTTGTGTTGGCATGAAGTTGATATAACATGTACAATACCATTGTGTTGACACCATCCATTGTGTTCACCATCCATTTTGTATTGACATCAAGTTGATGCGTTTACTCCACGCCTTTAACTATTCACACAATAATTGGATTTTTTTCTCGCTAAATTGGGCTTAATCAATTACAGTCAACGCAATTCGTTTAGTTCGTAATTCATTTTCTAAAAGAAGTATAATTAATACAAAATTGGTTTGTTATAGAAAACATCTATGAATACTTCCAACAAAAACTCCTCACATATTTTACGTTTCATATTAAGCCTCAGCAAGTTCTTCTGTTTTTTGTTTTTAACTTTCTTTTCCAATAACGCTAATTATTCTCTGAAATTCATTGAATGAAACACGTGATAGCGTATTTCTCAATAGCTTAAATCTGATATGGTTCAAAATTCTCAGTCAATTCACCTATTGCATGTAGTGAAAAAGGGGTAGAGCGATTGGTCTAAATATATATAATTTCCTATAAAATGTTAACGTTTATCGACAATTTATATTTCTGTTTTCTGCCGCTAAATGATTAATTATCGCGAATTCTAAATTGTCATGGTATTCTCCAAGTTGTTCATTCACTGTTGATTTTGAATTTTTTTCTGTTTGCTCATTCACATTTTGTTTGCGCTTACATTTTGGGTTGCTAATCTTCTAATTTAAATTTTTCTTTTCTTGATTCACTACATCAATGAATTCGGATTCGAAATTTCTTTCTCTATAATTTAATTTTTCGAGGTTAAATCGATGTTATTCAGTTGTTCGTTCACTTTGTTTATTATTTGTATTCCATACTTGAGTTTTCAGTTTCAACTTGAACAGTTATTATTGTTTGTACATTCTTTAATTTGTCACCAACATGATTCTCCAATCCCTAATTTAAATTCTTAAAATTTTCTTGACTCCCGTAAATGATTCTCCATTTTAAACAAAGCGTATTTACGAATATGATTTTAAATTTTAAATTTGATTAGTAATTGCAGACAAAATTTCCTTACTCAAAAATGTCTTAGATATCATTGGCATCATTTTAAACTAAACAAGGGTAATTTTTCATCCTGACTTTGAGTTACCAACTTTACTTTTTTGCAAATGAGTGTACCACTCCGAATTTCAGGTCAGTTTTTTCTAAATAGCATATTCATTATCATTCTCGTAAACAAACTTTTGCTCAATCCAGTTTCTAGATTCTCAAAAGCCTCATTCATAGTTTAGAAAGACTAAATGAGAACTTTTCTCAGGTCTGTTGCAAAATTATATCGGCATGCACAATTTGACCAAAGTGTGTTGTTTTCATCTGGTAACTTGCATGTTATGGTTTAAAAATACATCATATCCGCACAATAGATTTTGACTGATCCCCAAAATTTAGTTTAGCGCTTGGGTGGAACTTTTCTATTAAATGATAGAACGTATACTGTATACCTTTATCAGTATTGTAGCCTGTTGTACCTTTTTATCAGTATTTTCACAGGTACCTCCTGAATGCCAGCGAATTCTGCATTTTGTAATATTTTCAGCGCCTTTTTCAAATTTTGAGGTGAAAGGAACGAAACTTTTCTTAGGTTTCGTCTGTTCTAGGATCTATCATTCCGTAACGTAAGAATGTAATTTCCCCAGTTTTTCCGTCATATGCGATTTTTTTAAGCAACTCTCGTTTTTCTTACAATTTATTGAACATTTTAAATATTCTGAGTTAATTTGATAATCGAAGGTAAAATGAAAAATTTCCCCCAATGGCAGAGCATCGATGTATATTCGCTGAAAAACAACAATACGATTAAAAATTGCGAAAAAATGTTTTGCAGAATGATTGACTTCTTAAAGCATTGTGTAGTAGCCATCAGCTCGTAGGTACTAAAAGTTCGGGCAGATAAATACAAACTTTTCAGTTTGACAAATGAACACAACGCCTATACCCGTATGATCATTGGAGCAACAATGCGTTACACAGCAAATTACACACAGATAACATTCAACGACCAAAAAGTTACTGACCCGGTTTAACTTTTTCGCCGCCTTCATGCACATTCTTCGCCGCCTTTGCGATTTAAGCGATTAAATAGCTTAGGCGGCGAAAAACATGCATGCAGGCGACAAAAAAGTTAGACGATTGAATGTTCATTTAGACATGTGAACAAAACGATTTTACCTGGACTATTGTATGACCTAAAATACATTACCTATCAGTTAACACTGCATGCCAATCACTAATTAGCGCCTAGTTTCATTTTTGTTTCCCAACTTAATTTCAATTCTTTCGACACAGTATGAAAATTCTAAGATAAAATGATAAACAGTTAGTTCATTACATAAGAATAAGAACCCCTCCTTCTTCAAAAAATAATAATTAAATCAATTGGCTTATGTTGAATGCTTGGGGTAAATGGAGATCTCGAAAAATGAGTACAACTGGTCTTAGCCTGTTGTACTCGTTTCCGGACTTCATTTTCATACCTTCCTAGGTAACTTCGCATTTTCGTAGGTGCAAAATTTCTTACATGTTTTGGTTAACGGTTATAGCAATCACAAGTTTCGTGTTATTTACATTATATATATATATATACTCTGTACAGCAAAAACTGGATTTCTAATCAATTTGTATTTCTTATTGTAG
>JACJUY010014622.1:0-17230 GCA_014220935.1 Platorchestia sp. MABIK | reverse complement strand
CCGTGTTGGGCACGGTTAAAAGGCCGTGTTGAGCACGGTTAAAGGGCCGTGTTGGGCACGGTTAAAGGGCCGTGTTGGGCACGGTTAAAGGGCCGTGTTGGGTATAGTTAGAAAAGGGTATTTGGTGAATTTAAAGGGCCGTGTTGGGCACGGTTAAAGGGCCGTGTTGGGCACGGTTAAAGGGCCGTGTTGGGAACGGTTGAAAAAAAGGCCTCCGAAACGTTTTACAGAGTGAATAAATTTTTTTGTAGACATTTTATCCTAAGATCCTGTGAAGTTCTAATAAATTTGATTTCGCTTTTAACTGTGTTCTTCGCTTGCAGGTTTCTGAACAAAATTCCATTGGAGAAAAATGACTTTCTTGAAAGGAAGATCTGCGGTACATCAAGGGACGCGAGAATATTCACGGTTAAAATGTATAAATAAATAACAATTGAACTTATAGCCAGATCTCGTACCTACTTTGCACATATAAGAATATAAATCAAGTTCTTAGAATGCAATGTGATAACAATACACCAAAATTTGAAAATTTGGTATGGAAATAAATACGGCCGAATTATGGTTATTATTTCGATTAAATAAAACAGCAATATTTGACAAATTAGTACAGAAATTAATGCAGTCAAATTAAGGTAATTAATCTAATCAATTAATACCAACTATACTTATAAAATGAGTACGGAAATTAGTATGGCCATATAAGTTTTTTAATCAGATTATTTAAACAACAATACTTGTAAAATTGATACGAAGATTAGTTCGGCCATGTTAATGTTACTGGTACGATTGATTAACAATTTAGCATACGTGAAATTAACACGGAATTGAATACCGTGTTAAGTTAGTGTAAAAGTTATGGACGATTAATTGAGTGATCAAATCCAGTGAAAGTGAAGTTCAAAAATTCATTTGAAAATGTCATGTTATTAAATACCAATAATTATTGGTATTTTTTGCAGTTTGGTTGTTTAATTAATTAATTGTTTAATTAATTAATTGTTCAATTAGTTAGTTTAATTAATTAACAAACTAAATCTCCACGGGTAAGCGCAAACAAAAAATCCTGTAAAATGCGGTAAAAAATTAAAAAGGGTTTGAAAGACTAAAAAGTAGTGAAATATAAAAACACGGTAAAGAATGTGGTAAAAAACGGAGTAAAATAATAAAAATGGGTTAAAAAAATGCAGTAAAAAAATAAAATTGGGGCAAAAATGCAGCAAAAAATTAAAAAATGAAGTAAAAAACAGTAAATGTAAGTAAAATGGGGTACAAAAAATGCATTAAAGAAATAAAAATGTGGTAAAAAACGATCTGTAAATAAAAAACGTGGTCATTTATTAACTAAATAATAAAGGTATTCCATTATCGGATAAGTAAAGGACGTGAGGTACAGGCCATAAAATTGGGGTAAAAATGGAAACAGGGCTTTATGGCCGGAATTCTTTAGGGCGCCTTAAGTGGTCAAGTAAGAGGGGAAGTCGCCAGTGAGGGGAAAGGAGCCAGTGAGGGAAAAAGGATTTAAATTTTTTTTGGCAAAGCCTATACGTAAATCAGTCAATTTGCGGAGCTTGGGTCAGGAGAAACCGCTTTGTGGTAAATTTCACTCCTACGTCCGCCTTCTTGGCGAATTTTACAACAATTTTGAGCTTTAGTTTTCAGGAAAATTTCAATTGTGCGGGTGATAATTTACCTGCTATCACTTTCACTCCTGATATGAATTCTACTTCTAGGGTAAATTTTATTGTCGGGGTAATTTCATTCACGAAAAAAATTTCCTTTCGTGGCGAAAATTATTTCAGCAGTCAGACTTTCGATTTTTCGCGTGCGAATTCAACTGAAGCGTATTTCATATTTGTGGTAAATATCACTGGCGTGGTAAATAGAAATGAAATGGTACAGTATGCTATTTTCCAGTACTTTTTTGCTTTAATACATTTTGCAACATCCCGTTCCTAACTTCAGCGCACTTTGGTGCATTGCAAAATCGCAGAATATTTTATATCACTGCTGGAATTCTGTACAGCGCACGCAAAAAGATAATGTAGATGTCTTCGTTGCTTACATTCTCACAGAATAAACTTTCAAATACTACATTTTCACATTTCGAACTTCTCCATGTCAATGTTTCTCCAATTTCACTTCCACATACGACCCTCTCAAAAATTACTCTCACACACATTGCGTTTTCGTAAATCATAATTTTACGCACACCACTTGCACACGTTACACTATCGCATATTACAATTTCAGAAATTACACCTTCATTAACTACAATTACACAAATTACACCTTCATTAATTACAATTACACAAATTACACCTTCATTAATTACGATTACACAAATTACACCTTCATTAATTACAATTTCACAAGTTGAACTTTCACTTGCTTCAATTTCACAAATTATACTTCCATTAATTACAATTTCACAAATGGTACTTTCATCAATTACAATTTTACAAAGTGTACTTTCATCAATTACAATTTCACAAAGTGTACTTTCATGAATTCTATTTTCACAAAGTATACTTCCACCAATTACATTCGCACAACATTTACCTACTCACGAGGACTGAACAAATCATTTGCAGTTTTAACCACCCGACAAAGTTACGGAAGAGGAGTGAGTGAGTGAGTGAGTGAGTGAGAGGCGACGTGGGGGAGGCATGCAAATGGCGGGGAGAGCTGGCGCAGCGTGAGAGAGAGAGAGAGAGAGAGAGAGAAAAAAAAAAGGAAGGAAAAAAAGAGGGAATAAGAGAGGAAAAAAAGGGAATTCAAGAGAGGGAAAAAAGGGAGTCAAAGAGAGACGGAAAAAATGGGAATTAAAGAGAGAGGGAAAAATGGGAATTAAAGAGAGGGAAAAATGGGAATTCAAGAATGAGGGGAAAAATGGGAATCAAAGATATAGGGAAAAAAGGGAATTAAAGAGAGAGGGAAAAAAGGTAATTAAAGAGAGAGGGAAAAAAGGGAATTAAAGAGAGGGAAAAAAGGGAATTAAAGAGAGACGGAAAAAAGGAAATTAAAGAAAGACGGAAGAAAGAAATTAAAGAGTGAGGGGAAAAACAAAAGAAAGAGGGGAAAAAGAGGTTATAAGAGGGGAAAAGAGGGAATTAAAGAGCATAAGAGAGGAAATAAAAGAAAAGGAAAAAAACATCCAAGAGAGGGAAAAAGAGGGGAAATCAAGAAAAATGAGAATAGAGAAAGAGGGAAGAAGAGAGACAGGTGAAAAAAGGAAATACCAAACTCGAAAAAGAGAAAATAATAGAGAGAAGGCATAAAGAGGAAACAAAAGAGAGAAGGTATAGAAAGGAAACAATAGATAGAAAGTATAAAGAGGAAACAATAGAGAGAAAGTATAAAGAGGAAGCAAGAGCTAACGAGGAAAAAGAGGGACGAGAAGAGAGCGACAGAAATACATACATCATGTCTCAATTCAAATTAACTTTGTCCCATCTGACTGATCGCTCTTGAAGACTGGCTTAGACGCAACCAATCACTCCTGAAGACTGGCTTAGACGCAACTGATCACTCCTGAAAACTGACTTAGAAGCAACTGATCACTCCTGAAAACTGGCTTAGACGCAACTGATCACTCCTGAAGACTGGCTTAAACGCAACTGATCACTCCTGAAGATTGGCTTAGAAGCGACTGATCACTCCTGAAGACTGGCTTAGAAGCGACTGATCACTCCTGAAGACTGGCTTAGACGCAACCGATCACTCCTGAAGACTGGCTTAGAAGCAACACAAAGGCAGATACTATTACGCCCAACACGAACGGTCTCTCCAGTAACCAGACACTGACAAAATCAATCAAGCCCCCGTACGAATAGCATTAGGCTGCAACCGTTCATTCCAAACACCGAGAGGAAACGCAGTTCTCGAACGAATACCACAGGCTTCGAATATTGCCAATTAAAGCTAGATGGTGGAGAGCGAAATGCGCCAAGCCTCCATACGAATTGCGTTAAATTCGAAATAACGGCGCCCAGAAACTGAACAGCTTCCTTAAAGACATGCCATGATGGCTGATAGCTGCTGGCATTCAAAGTCTAGAGATGGTTTTCGAAGAAATAAGCCGGGCATCTCGACTACGCAAGAGGCTTCCAAATTTCCAATAAGAGACTGAGAACTGCCATGCAATTCTCGACGCAATGACCTCTCACAAAAACATTCCGGTCAACCATTCAGTTGTTCCGCAGTTACTCACGGTTGTGAAGCAACCCTCGATAAGTTTCGAGGCTGTTCGCTTTATCTGACGCATTTGCTATAAATTTCAGAGTCCCAAATGAAATGGACGAACGAGGAGAAAATGTGAGTGAGTCAGAAGTAACGAGGAGAAAACGTGAGTGAGTCAGAAGTAACGAGGAGAAAACGTGAGTGAATTAGAAGTAACGAGGAGAAAATGTGAGTAAGGCAGAAGTACCGAGCAGAAGTTTGGTTTGTTCAGAATTTGTCTTTTAAAGACTGTATTGCAATTATTGAAGTCTCATAGAATATTTGGCAAGCATTTTTGGTACTGTGCACGTAATGTTCACCGTCAAGTTTATCTGTACAATGTGTGCATAGTCCGAGTAGCAAGGTGCGTGTTTCACATAAATTGCTTTCAGTACTTGAATGTTATTCGCGACAGTTTTTACGAGACAGTTAAAACTAATTCATGATATAGCGATGTTCAAAATATCGTATTTTATCAAGGGGATGAAAACGATCCTTAAATCCCACAAATCAACTCTTCGTATGGGTTGGAAATCTCAAGAAATTAAGAGAGGCGGGTAAAAAAAATAAAAGAGGCGGGTGAAGAGGGAAATAAAAAAGGCAGGTAAAAAAGGAAAAAAAAGAGGCAGGTAAAAAAGGAAATAAAAGAGGCGGGTAAAAAAGGAAATAAAAGAGGGAGGTAAAAAAGGAAATAAAAGGAGGTAAAAAAGGAAATAAAAGAGGGAGGTAAAAAAGGAAATAAGAGGCGGCTAAAAAGAGGAAATAAGAGAAAGGAGGGAGGGAAGATTAGACAAGATGATAGTTTAAGCCTCAATAATAGCAAAAAAAAAGCGTTCCAAAGAAAAGGAAGGAAGATGGCTCCATTTAGTATGGAGTTAAGGGAACGAGGAATCTATGCACAACCTACATAGAATCAGTAATTTGAGAAAAAAGTTTATGGAACGAGGCCAACACAGAAGAAGAAAGTAGTAGGTACTGATAAACGGGACAGCAGTGAGCCGAAACAAGATGATCAGTAGCAAAATAAAAAAAAAACTTTTCAATTTCAACAATAGGGAGCCTTACCTAACCTTTAGCTCGGAACCTCATATATTCCCCCTGGGAGCGTAAATCCACACAGATGCAATAGTTGTATCCCCTTGAGGGAGAAAAGAGGAAAAGAGGGAATAAGAGAAAAAGAGGGAAAGAAGGAATGGGAGGATAAAAATAAGGAATAGGAGAAAAAGAGGAAAAGTTAGGTAAGGGGAAAACAGCATGAACACCGGCTCGCATGACGCTAAATAATCGCGATAACCCTGCAGAAATGTGAAGATCAGGACTGCGGTTGAAGAGGATTTGATACCTTCAATAAAAACGAGCTAAGGGCTATAAGAGACTGGCCTCAAATTAAAGGTGTTAGCAGCTGTGCGCGAGGGAATAGAATTATGGTGATTCATGGCATAAAATATAAATCAATTTCCATACGAGCAAAACGAGTATTCTAATATCTGCAGCGTTTTAAGCATCAACACGTTCACTGCGTATTGGGCCACATGTGTCCCAACAGGTAAATTGCCCATTTACGTGCCGGTTTAAATGCACGACATTTTATCTGTTTCACGATGTTTTTGCAAAATAATTGTTTTCACACGAGGGGAAATGTTCATATTCATAAGGAAGAATTGAAATTTATTCAAGCTGGAAAATCGATGTCCCTATTCTGCTATTTAGCAGCTAACCAAACGAACTGTTTACAATAGCAGATTCGCAGCGAACGTGCTAAGGGTTCATTGAAACTGCAATGTGGCGTCACTGAATGGGAGAAGATATGCTTCAAATCGAAACGCAGGAGCTCAGAGCTGATGAGACGCTCACCTTTATGGCTCTAAAATAGAACAAAAAAAGCGCCCTAACGCAGACACACTTGAACATTTTCATTTTTCACTTTCGAATTTCTTCCGTAAAAAGTACGATAGCTTACGAAAATGCTTAGAAGCTGATGATGCGGCGAGAAATTGTGTCACATAGATGATTACAACATACCACGCGTGTACTTATACGGACGGATGCGATTAGGGATACTTAGCCTCACCTACTTATGTAGACAGTGAAAATGGAATCCTAAAAGGACAGATAACTGGACACTCACGTTTAACTGCTTAATAAAAGATGGTATGTACTACTGAATTCGAACATAAAAACTAACGTTCCGATGAACAATTTAAAAACAGAGTAGGATTGATTGATCATAAGAAAGTTTTAGCCGCCCTATACCACAAAAAAAAATGTTCCAAGAGAGGAAGGATGAAGGCACCATTTAGTATGGAGTTGAGGAAATAGAGTAGTAACAGATGCCCGAGGGCCTACCGAAGATTCATATTAGCTACACTTAGCGACATGCACAGTGGCGTCTACAAAAAAAAAAGCCTTTGCGAGACACTGAAAAAAATCGTGTTTTTCTCGGCGGTCGTTGGACTGACATTCTCCCCAATTTTCGCTGGCACGAGCACAGCAAAACAACGAGTTTTTGGCTAACAAATAAGCTCAGTAATCTAAATGGACACGCAAGGACGCAGGAAAGTTTCTTCGGGAGTCTAAGCTTCTTCTGAACGCACCCTTAGTCTGCCTCACGTCCGCCCCACAGAATATCAGAGCACGTCGATAGCAGTGGACTTCTTGGTTACATTCCGGGATCACATAACAAGGACTGAGCCAAAATAATAACGTACTCAGCTGCACTTAGCGTCACAATGATTGACACCCAGCAGTAATCAGCGGTACAATGATAGGTGACCAATTGTACTTAGTGTTACAATGACACCTGTATATATGTAACCTGTAATTAGAGTCACAATGAAATATACCGGATTTAATAAGTCATAGTGATAGGTAATCAGTTGTACTTAGTACTACAATGATATAGATATGTATATACTCAGCTGTAATCAGAGACAATGATTGGTACAAGTTGCAGTTATTCACAATGATAGATGCCAGCTGTTATTAGAGTCACAATGATAGATGCCAGCTGTTATTAGAGTCACAATGATAGATGCCAGCTGCTATTAGAGTCACAATGATAGATGCCAGCTGTTATTAGAGTCACAATGATAGATGCCAGCTGCTATTAGAGTCACAATGATAGATACCAGCTGTCATTAGATTCACAATGATAGATATCAGCTGTAACTAGGGGTACAATGACAAGTGGTGACTGCATTAAGAGTCACAATGACACTCAGCAGCTATGCCTGGCGTCACAGTTTAGATCATAAGTTAGTTCAACCCTGCCTGACCACAACAAGGTTTTCTAAAGAGAGAAAGCGAGAACCTTTTCAATTTCAAAAAAAGGAAGCCATACCTAACCTTTAGCTCGGGACCTCATATATTCCCCCTGGGAGCGCTAATCCAAAGAGATATAATAATTGTTTCCTCCTGAGGGGATAGAAGGGGAAAAGAAGGAATGGGAGATGGTAAAAATAAGGAATAGGAGAAAAACTAATCTAACCAAAACAAGGTTTTCTAAAGAAGGAAAGGATGGAAGCACCAATTAGGAACGGAGTTAATTTGAGCGAACGCGACAAAATCTTTCCTGCATAAAAACAGAAAGTTAAGAAGCAAGGTCATGAAACAAGATAAAAGCTGAAGAAAAGAGTCAGTGGAGCAGAAAAACAGGACAGCAATGAACTGAATATAGGTAATTAAACGCATGCATAGCCTAATTAAACGCATGCATAGCCTAATTAAACGCATGCATAGCCTAATTAAACGCACGCATAGCCTAATTAAACGCTCGTATAGCCTAATTAAACGCACGCATAGCCTAATTAAACGCTCGTATAGCCTAATTAAACGCACGCATAGCCTAATTAAACGCACGTGTAGCCTAATTAAACGCACGCATATCCCAAGTAAACGCACTCAAATCCCAAATAAACGCACGCATACCCCAAGTAAACGCACGCATACCCCAAGTAAACGCACGCATATCCCAATTAAACGCACGCATAACGTAATTAAATGCACGCATAGCCTAATTAAACGGACGCATTATCCAACTTAAAACACGCAAAGTCCCACAGCTGCTGGTGAGATGCTTATTATTTCGTAAGTTTTAATTTTAAGTTTTAGGGAAGTGGTTTTTTTTTCAGCTTAAAGGCGTAGAAATTCCTTCATCTCGTGTGAGCAAACCTGAAATTCTCTCTTCTTATGTGAATTTCTGCCAGATAGTAACGCAGTTCTGCCAGTAGTGGCAGAACATGAAGATAACAAGGCAGTTCTGCCAGTAGTGGTCAGTAGTGACAGAACATGAAGATAACAACGCAGTTCTGTCAGTAGTGGCCAGTGGTGACAGAACATGAAGATAACAAAGCAGTTCTGCCAGTAGTGGCCAGTGGTGACAGAACATGAAGATAACAACGCAGTTCTGCCAGTAGAGGCCAGTAGTGACAGAACATGAAGATAACAACGCAGTTCTGCCAGTGGTATCCCATCATTTTCTATCGCTGCAGATGAAGACCGTAACTTTTTCATGACCAGGAAAACCGTCAGACAAAGTCTCGAGAAGAGACATAATGTCGACGTGCCGTTGCATTTTACTAGCAAAAATATAAGCAAAACTATAACTGCGAACTCTTCAAGTGCTCTCGTGTACTTTGAAGTTTCTTAGTAAGATTTAAAGGGCCAAAAATACCTGGATACAAAATTGGCGTCCTAATCATGGGAACACAAAATATATTTCTAACGTACGCACACACAAACGAAACTTTCTCAGACTTTGATGTCTACTTTGTTCCGATGTTATTGTCCTCTGTAACATCACCATTAATGGTATTGATATACATTTTAGCTAGCTTCAAGACTTCCTAATCACACCAAAAACGATCTCAGGAAGACAGAGAAAAGGGACAATATAACATGGACTGTAGAAAATGAAGAATCTATGCACAAGGTGTGTTCCCACACAGGATACCCTGCGCATAGAAACAGCAAGGTAGAACAATAAAAAAAGGTAATGAAACAGAGAAGAGATCGCGAACATGGCCTGAAAACTGAAGGAAGCAAAGTGGGCTCAAAAAAGTAAAGTCCAGAAGGCCTATCTAAAACTGAGGGGACCTAACAGTATTCCCCTGAGGGCGCCAGTCCCAAAAACAAGAGTTAAACTTATTTAACTAACTTTAGCTTGTTGCTTACCGCATGCACTTTGAAGAAGCTCTTTTAATTTCAAATGAATGCCTATTTTTTGCATTATTGTCGATCTCATTACGAATTCATCATCACATTTGATAGTACTAGCACACGCTATTCCAAAGATAGGCATAAATTTTGAAAGAAAACATAAACTGAAGATTAGCACCACCGAACTATGATTCTTTGTCCCTGATTATCTAATAACGAGTGGCTAATTAAATTGGTCCAATTAGAATTATCATATTAGTTACCTGAATATGAGTGGCTAATTATAGTCATCCAATTAGGGGTATCATATACCAGGTAAATGAATGAGTGGCTTATTATATTCATCCAATTAGGGGTATCATATACCAGGTACATGAATATGAGTGGCTAATTATATTCATCCAATTAGGGGTATCATATACCAGGTACCTGAATATGAGTGGCTAATTGAGTCAAATTTCAAGAACCTAATTAGAAATGTCCGATTATGAGTTCAGAGCGTATGTAAAAATGTCATTTTTTGAAAAACTCCTATCGAAGGTCCACATCAAATGCATTTCATCACTTTTAACAATAAACCAATTAACCTTCACAATTAGTGAGGCACAATTTCAAATAAATCCAATACTCTTAATTACAGCACTATGCACATGCTACTATTTAATTAATGCCACTGGAAAGGTATTTCCAATTTAAAAATCACCAGTTTAGTGACAAAAGTTTCAATAAATGAATATCGAAATTCGAGAATAATTCAGATTTAGTTTTTATAATTGTAATATTTAAGTTAAGATAGTAGGGATTAATACAAGAAAATCTCCTTTCCCACGTAGCGATCGCACAACCTGCTACATAGCTGTGTTGTGTCGGACGGTTCTGGAGTCGTACGAATGTTGATTTGAAGCATGCAAATCATTTTAAATATTTAGATATTCACACTTCTCTTCTACTTAACCACGAAATACAACAGAAGGGAGTAACTGAAATATTGAACTCAAACTCCGTAGACTAGTTTTCATTTTCGATGCAGCATGAGTAGAAAAAGTAAATGAAATGTCTGTTCATAAATCCGTAGACTTTTCAGCGAACTCATCAGTGCGTTTCGAAAACATCAAAAGTTCGACATGCGATCAAAAACATACACAACTATGGAATGATTGCATAAAGTGAAATTTGAAAGGAAATGTGTAATCGACTATGCATTTTTATTGTGGCAATTCATTTTTTTCAAAAACAATTTCCGATACAAAATTCAGATACGCGTACCCAACCCTCGGTAATTTCTGTTTTCTGCTTATTCACGTCACGTTTTGGGATGAAGTGAATAAGGTTCCATATGAGTCGTTCAATTAGCACCATTCCCCATTTCCTCAGCAAATAATACAAAAATAAGGCCACCATTATTCCTATCAATTTCTTTAGATAGAAAAAGGTTACACGCCCAAACGAAGACCCCTGCTTAAATCTACAATTCAAATTATTTCTGGAATTTACCAATCCAGTTACCATTTGATCGCTTGCGTAGGTTTTCGGTAACATGACATTTACTTAACATTTATTATTCAATGTAGAAAAACTTATTCGTTCATCTTGCAATAATTTCTATATTCGTTCATCTTGCAATAATTTCTATTTTCGTTCATCTTCATAAGAGAAGCAATAATTTCTACATTCGCTCATCTTCATAAGAGAAGCAATAATTTCTGTATTCGTTCATCTTCACGAGAGAAGCAATAATTTCTACATTCGCTCATCTTCATACGAGAAGCAATAATTTCTGTATTCGTTCATCTTCACGAGAGAAGCAATAATTTCTATATTCGTTCATTTTGCAATAATTTATACATTCGTTCATCTTCAGAAGAGAAGCAATAATTTCTGTATTAGTTCATCTTCACTAGAGAAGCAATAATTTCTACATTCGCTCATCTTCAAAAGAGAAGCAATAATTTCTACATTCGCTCATCTTCATAAGAGAAGCAATAATTTCTTTAGAAGGATCCCACTCGATCTTTTCGGGAGACGCTCGTCCAATAAGCAATCATCGCCTCGAAATTGAGTTTGAGAACTTGTGCCAACTTCACCAGTAAAATATGACACAAACATAACGATTAGAGACTTACGAGAAGCTGCAGTAGTACGTAAGGCTGACTGGCTACGCTATATGAAAGCGATAACTTAAGTTCTGAAGGTGCTTCGAAGTGAAAAATGTTGATATATGTTTAATTTTTACATTATTAGGGACACAAGTGGCTTCTAAAGTTCCATGGTCTTCTAAATTAAGGAATATTATCGAGTTAATGACGTAGATTAGGTAATCTTATTAGTTGGTTTAATCTTCCATAATCGCTACAAAAGTGTTTCAATGAGAGGAAGGATGAATGCACCATTGAGCATGGAGTTAAAGGAAACTAGAATGTACGCGTTTAAAATGATCCAACACACGATCCCCAGCGCATAAAAACAGTTAATTATGAAAGGATTTTATGGAGCACGAGGAAATTTGAAGATGGAAGATGTATGCGCAACGAACCAAAGAATAATGGTCGTTAACAAAACATGAAAGCCTATTCTATTTCACAGGAAGCAAGGCAGAAAAAATATTCTGTGTTTTTTCAGCCTGAAAACAACGGCAGTTACATCTAAACGTTGCGTTCTATAGATTGAAAGAGGCACAGAATTTTAACGATTCACAGTTCCTCAGAAAAAAAAAAGTTTAGTGATTTTATTTTTAGTTTAATCCGCAACAAAAATTCGGACTATTTTGTAGAGTTGAGAAGTGGGAAAAAAAATCGTACAGAAAGGCCCACCTAATTTTCCTTACTTTTGGAGATGTTAATTACAAGGATTTGAAGTCTCTAAAGAAAAGGTCAGCTTATGAAGTGTTGCTGTAGGTTAGATGGCTTGAGAGTAAATGTTAGAACGTTGAATGCGATACGATCCATCGATGGGTCGTTCGAAAATTTTTTATCAATCTCTTTCAATTAGTGGTATTTAATACACCCAGTTTATGTTTGCTCTTTATAAAATGTTCAACAAGTTTTGACTTTAACTTTGAGTTGGATATTTAACTTCAGTTTAACACATCGCAGTCACGCGTTAAACTTATGCTCTACCATAAAGTTTACTTATGAACTTCGCCATTGTGTTCTACCGTAAGTTTATGAACTTCGCCATTGTGTTCTACCGTAAGTTTATGAACTTCGCCATTGTGTTCTACCGTAAGTTTATGAACTTCGCCATTGTGTTCTACCGTAAGTTTTTGAACTTCGCCATTGTGTTCTACCGTAAGTTTATGAACTTCGCCATTGTGTTCTATTGAAAATTTATGAACTTCGCCATTGTGTTCTACCGTAAAGATATTACGATAGAGTATTAATGATACTGTAAAATATTATGAATAGGTACAATGAGATACGTATTACTGTTGGATAATACGAAAAATATGACTGATAAAGTTTTCAGCAGGAAATTACAAAATGATAATGCGCGTAGAAGATAGAAGATTAATTAATAAGAACAATTGCATGTAGGTTAAGTACAGTGAGTAAACGATGAAATATTCAGCACTCATTATAAAAACATCAATCGAGAACATAAAAAGAGTTTTCATGCGTGTTGGTGATGGGGTAAATCACTCGGATGTTGAAAAAACAATGCTATTTAATTGTCAAAAAAAGATGACTTGAACTTACTAAATGGTCAGTTTCTTTAAAAGTGTGCCGCATTCGAATTATGACTAATATTGCAGATGGCGAGAAAATCGATATTTATCTCCTAAAAATGGCAATCGAAAAACACGAATGAAATGAATCTTTAGAAGCTCCGAAACCATGGTAAACTGAAGATGTCACAGGAAAAACAATTCATTCCGTTTGAAAAACTTGAAACGTCACCAGCGTTCAAAAACTCATCCCTGACGTTGATATCGACGTCGGCAGCTGTGCCTTCACTCTTTTAGTTGAAGAGAGCGCACTTGATATTCAAATCCGCTTCCTAGCCATAAAAAATCAATTCCTTGAGCTAAATATAAAGCTCTTAGAGTTTCACAAGTAATTAAAAACAGTTCCTTGTGTTTTAAACGTCAGGAAAGTTCCAAAACTCACCCATGACGTCAATATCGACATCGGCAGACGCGCCTTCGCCCTCGGAGTTGAAGGGAACGCAGGTGAAGTTCGAGTCCGTCTTGAGAGACACCAAGTTGATCTTCCAGACCATGGTGGTGACGTCGGGCACGAGGCGCCCGCCGCGGTACCACCGCACCGAGCTCGTGGCGGGCCGCCCTGCGTCGTCCAGGTTGCACGTGAGCTGCAGGCTCTCGCCCTGGCGGGTGTTGCAGTAGAGTTAGATTCTGCAGTTGAAATAGGTGTCATGAAATAGGGTTCTGGTGTGTTGAAATAGGGTTCTGGTGTGTTGAAATAGGGTTCTGGTGTGTTGAAATAGGGTTCTGGTGTGTTGAAATAGGGTTCTGGTGTGTTGAAATAGGGTTCTGGTGTGTTGAAATAGGGTTGTGGTGTGATGAAATAGGGTTTTGGTGTGATGGAATAGGGTTCTGGTGTCATGAAATAAGGTTTCTGGTGTCATGAAATAGGGTTCTGGTGTGATTAAATAGGATCATTAGGAATTTCAAACGAGGAACACTGCTCGTAGGTTAGGCATTATTTATTATTACATATCGTCAAATCTATAAAACGTTTCAGAGTCCTGCTCCATCCTCAGTAAGTACAGTCTGAAAAAACGTAAGAAAACAAAAGTTCGTCAGACATGTTAAAAAAGAAAAATTGATAAAAAAAACTCATGTAAAAACTTCCAGCGGATAAGAACTATTCATATTGTTTGAAACGGGTTTTTCTTTGGCTATGTACAATGATTCTTAGTTCCGAATCATTAAAAGCATTGCACAATATTTCAAATTGGTCTTCAGCGACTCCATCACCACACTGCTCTGCATGGAGTCGCACAGACGAATGCGGCGGTTGCGTAAGAGGCCTCCCGGTACGATAACTAACTCCGCGATGTTGGGCAATCCTTATATAAAACGGTAAAGTCGTCATACCGTCTTAATTTGTAAGCTAAGGAGGCCCTCATTTGCTTCGGAAGTACATCTTTGTACGGACAAAAATGGGCCTATTTTAAATGAACTGACAGTAATTAGGCACAATTTTACGTCAGGAAAATAGCGAAGAGCAATTCCAAATCTCTAGACATCTTCTCAGACAACTGGCCAAAGTAAGGAAAACTGCAATACAAACATCGTACAGGATCGACATTGTCACTAACTTTTTAATACTTTTTTGTCAAAAGCCTCTCAACATTAGTGTAAATTAAGGAAGAGGGAGACCCGTTGTTGTGGAAAAAAGAGTGCAAGAAATTAAACTCATTATGAAGGTTGTTAAAACTGGAGCAAATATTGTAAGCTAATCTAATTGCATTCACTTTGAACCTGAAGCTACAAAAGCTTCAGGTTCAAAGTGAATGTAAGAAAAATGTATGATTCTTTGAAAAAAAATCCAAATCAGTTTATCCCACTAGAAAAAATGCAAGAGATCCCTTGAAAAACAATCCAAATCAGTTGCTCCCATTAAAAAAAAGTAAGAGATCTCTTGAAAAATAATCAAAATCAGTTGTTCCCAGTAAAAAATGTAAGAGATCCCTTGAAAAATAATCAAAATCATTCTATCACAATTGAAAAAATGCAAGAGATCCCTTGCAAAACAATCCAAATTAGTTGCCCCCAGTAAAAAAAAATGTGAGAGACTCCTTGAAAAATAATCAAAATCGATATATCCGACTAGAAAAATGTAAGAGACTCCTTGACATGTTATCCAAGTCGGTCAATCGCACCAGAAAAAAAAACGAAAGGAAGAAAAAATGAAAGAAAGAAAGAAAAACTGAAAGAAAGAAACTAAAAATCCACAAAGCCTGAGTAGTTCCAAACCGAATTCTCAGCCTTGATAACATTACTCTGACTTCCATGGGGGCTTGCCATAAGTAATCGCCGGCCCGCTAATATATAAGCGTAAATCCAAGGAAATTCGACAAGGGGAGCCATTTATCAGCCCCGGCTTTTCTTGGGGCGACGCCCCGGCTTCCGTTCAGTTTTTGGGGCGCATTCAATGAAGAACTCGCCTCGAAATGCGAGACTTTCCCGCTGCTGAGACTCGAGGAGCTCTGGGCGGTCAGCGGCGGTTAATGCGCGCTGGCTGCGGCCGTTATACGGTGGATATGGACTCGGAGGGGTGGATGTATACTTAGAGGCTTGGATATATACTCAAGAGGCTTGGATATATACTCAAGAGGCTTGGATATATACTCAAGAGGCTTGGAGATATACTCAGAAGGGTGGATGTATACTAAGAGGGGTGGATGTAAACTCAGAGGGGTGGATGTATACTCAGAGGGGTGGATGTATACTCAGAGGGGTGGATGTATACTCAGAGGGGTGGATGTATACTCAGAGGGGTGGATGTATACTCAGAGGGATGGATGTATACTCAGAGGGGTGGATGTATACTCACAGGGGTGGATATATATTCACAGGGGTGGATGTACACTCAGAGGGGTGGATGTACACTCAGAGGGGTGGATGTATACTCACAGGGGTGGATATATACTCAGAGGGGTGGATGTATACTCAGAGGCGTGGATATACAGAGGGGTATACTGTTTATCCACGATATACTGATATACTGTATATTCAGAGGGGTAGATTGATACTCAGAGGCGTGGAAATATATGATCAAAGGGGTGAATATATACTCGGAGGAGAGGATATATATTCAGAGGGGTGGATGTTTACTCAGAGGTGTGGATGTATACTCAGACGCATGGATAAATATCCAGAGGGGTGAATTTGTAAATACAAGGGCGTGGATTTTTACCTAGAAGGGCGTGGATTTTTACCTAGAAGGGCGTGGATTTTTACCTAGAAGGGCGTGGATTTTTACCTAGAAGGGCGAGGATTTTTACCTAGAAGGGCGTGGATTTGTACCTACAGTGGATCTGTCATTGCTGTTCACAAGTGTTGCTTTAAAATAGCATTCAAGGGAAATGACTCTGGCTAAAGCAGAACTGAACTACAATAAAAATCTTCATTGAAAGAAAAGGCTTGGAATAAGGTGTTAATGCAAGACTTTGAACCTACTTCAAAGAACAAGGCAGGGAATAAAGTGTTAATGCATAACTTTGAACCTAATCTTAAAGTTCACGTACATAAAGCTTTTAGTTTCGATCAAAACCAGAAAGGTAGAACGACTTAAATTTTGCATTTGAAAATAGTGCGAAATGATGCAACGAACACTGTAGCTGATTATTAACACTTGGCCTGCGACGTTGGCCATATTTCGTCACTGAGGGAGCTTTCATTATGCTGCTGACCTAGGTATCTAGGTCAGCAGGTATCTAGGTGACTACCTAGGTATCTAGGTAGTCACACACTCTATTTTCTTAAAATCTTAATCAAAACTAAACGGAGGAACGACCCGGTTAATGTTTCTTATTTTCAACATAGCTTACTTCAATTGACTTACTTCAATTTCAGTTGAATGTTTAAGTATGGTTTTACCTGCTGCAGTGCGTGTTAAAGTTTGGAAAAAAGTTCCAAAAACTACACCAACAGTCCAGCAACCTGATAGTTTAAATTTATGTGGAAAAAGAGACCTCGGAAGCAGTACGACTTCAATAAAATAATACGGCATCATTAAAAAAAATTCAGCATCATGAAAATAGCACGCATCACTGAACCAACACGGCATCAGTGAACCAACACGGCATCAGTGAACCAACACGGCATCACTGAACCAACACGGCATCACTGAACCAACACGGCATCACTGAACCAACACGGCATCAC
>JACJUY010014620.1:1197-17238 GCA_014220935.1 Platorchestia sp. MABIK | reverse complement strand
TAGACTTAAGAAACATTCTACCTCTGTATCACCTGTGGTAAATAAATTGTTTAAAATTGTTTAAATTGTTTCAGCTGTTTTATTGATTTTTATTGCATTACCTGATAAGTCAATGAGCTTCTTTTGATTCAATATTACATCGAATGAAAATTTAATGTGCTCGTATTCATTCTAAATTATAACGACTTATAATTTATTGGGTTCGTAATTATTCAATTGAATTAAAGGATAACTAACGGATAAACGACTTATAATTAATAAATTGTGCTCAAATTTATACAATATTGCTTTCGTTAATAATTCGAGATTATTTGATCCTGTAAATTCTTAACATGAAGATCAGGACCATGTTGAGTAATGTGCAATGGACTGACGTCGTGAATCATAAATTATTTATATATAATAAATCATTGGCACAGAGCTGTTGCATACTTCAACATCCAATTTTTTGATTTTGGTGCTATGAACGTTCATACGAAAATATTTTTCTCTTTATAGTGTGGTTAACGGTGTTGAAAGACACTATCCTCGTGGGTGATTCTTTTTTTAAATCTTCTAGATTCGTTGTTGGGAACTTTTTCAAATGTTTGAATTTGAGTTTTGAATACATCAAGATGTAGGCTTATTTCCTTTAACATTTATTTTCATACAATTTCACTCTTATTAATAGCCGACGTTAATTTTTAGTCCACGTCTATTCTAATTTTACTAGATGATTATTTTTCTATTCAGTTTTAGTCTAAATTTTGTCTTAATTAATTGATCAGTTGTATACCTACCTATGGGTTGATTTAAACGTGTGAGTAAATTACCCTGTTTATTTCAGCACTCAATAAAAAACTGTTATATGTATTGTCGTTTTCGTCGATATCATTTTGTTCCTTGTTGAACAGCTTCCATTGCTCTAAATAAGATTACTAAGTCTTTGAAAAACCTAATCCACGTAACGTGTTCCGTGTGTGTAGTAATATTGTATGAGCAGTTGATATTTCAAATAAGTTAACTCCATGAAACCAAAAAAAATTCATTCTAGCACACAAAGAATTGTAGAATTTTCATGAATAATTATATGTCATTCATGATGATTGAGATTTAACAATTGAATATAAATTACCAAGAATAAGTGGATGAAAGTATGGAAAGTTAGTTTTCCGATACCTGAAGGAATCTAGATATTCAAGCAATGATTTTGGAAGCTCTAGATGGTCATTCATATCATGATTTTTAAAGAAAGACAATGTTGACTGTTGTTCAAAACATCCCACAAAGTTTTAGGATGTTATCCATAGTTTAAAAAGAAAACAAAGAACAAGAACCTAAAGTGGATTCAAAAACAATTTTATTGTTTAGTAAGGACATAAAATAGATGAAGAAAAATCAAAACTGATTCAATGAACCATTGCATTTAGTAGTGAGAATGAAAATCTCTATTGATAGTTATTACACCTAATCATGACATACATTAAATTTTCTATTCAGACAACACCGCGGAAGCATGAAGCTCTAACTGATGCAGGGTTCGACAACTTGGCGGACGTACATCGTTTTTTATCAGGTTTTATCGCAGACCCAAAGCCTGGCATTTTATTTTACATTCACGCAGTTTAATTCTTTATCATTCATCAACGATATGTGCGGCAGAGTGGCTATGTAAAGATGTTTAATCAATTTGAGCTCATTTCCTTCATTTCTTCAACGGCCTGAAAAGAAGTAAAGCGTTGTCGGATACGACCATAATATTCCTCTTCTCTCTGTTCGCCCAATTTCGACATGAGCATAAATCTAAATTTTCTTCAGAGTCAAATATGATAAATAGTTTTACGAGTTTCAATTTCCAATGGGGTGAGGTCTTTATACGGAATTTTCAAATTATAAGTACTCGTATTGGCTTTCCGCAGGCATGACCATCTTTTAACTGCTAAAATCGAGCAATCGTAAAGTTTTACTCCGACCTAATACATACTGCAGTGTTTTTCAGACACAGCTGAACACGGATCGACATCGGCCATAGATTCATGACGAACGGCCTAGAAGCTATGAGCTGGGCTTGCACATCAAAGTGTAGCTACCTCTTCGGAGGAACCGTAGAACTCATACATTTTCTGGTAGGAATGGAAGTGAAAAATAAGAAGTGAAAACGTAAGAAAGAATCATTTTTAGAGAAATTTCTATTAAGTAAGTAAACTCATTTGATGAAAGCTCATTGAAATTAAATCCTTAACACATATAGATTTTAAAATGTTTAAACAAATTAAGTCATCGAAAAATAGTTAAGAATATTCTTGGTGCATTATATATTCAGTACATATTAAGTCAGTCCTTAAATTTTAAGCTTAGCAAAATTAAGAAAATAAAACATCTCTACCTCTAACAGAAAAATAGATGAATCGATATGACATAGCAAAATATCACGCTCTACATAAAATGAATCTTATCAGAAAACAACTAAATATATACAAGCAAAGAAAAACTGCACAATGGAATAACATTTTTCAGATCCACAGTAAGAAGTTTTCAATGAAACAACTTATTATTCTGCCAAGAAATACTTCTTTAGTTTTACCATAATTCTTCCTGACTGAAGAAGGAGAAACGCAGTGCAATAGAAAAGCACACAATCGTTGATTAGTTTATACAAAAACAGCAAAATTAGGAAACACCTATAGGCATTGAGCCCAAAAAAAATATATGTAAAAGTTTTTTAATAATCCATGAACACTAAAAAAATCATTTAAAGGGAAATGATGAAACAAAAAGTACTTAGACCCATACAATCTGTACTTTCCAAGTAAACTCGACACATTTATATAATGTATATGAGTCACGTCTACGACCTCTCCAAACGAACTCCTTCCTTCTTATAATTCAGAAGATTCCTAATATTTTTTCATAAATGGTCATGGTCTTTGATCGCACTGTGAATTATTGTCGTGATGCTGCGAGCAATAATGACTCAGCTTAATTAGCCTTGACGCTTCATTTGAGGTTGACAGAAAAGCGAGTTTGCAAACTTTAATTATTATTAGTGAGTGGGTGGCTCTGCGATCCTGGTCAAATTAATCAAAACGCTTACAAACATTGTAATCAGTGTACTCTAAGATATTGGAGAGATTTTGGAGTGAAGGTCGGGCTTCGGTGCACGCGACGAAATTCACAGAGAACTGAACGTTCTGACCGCTCCATCGCAGAATGTTTATGCAACGAACTCTATCGGATAATTATTGGATTCATGATTAGCAAAGCATAACTGTGGAAAATTGTGTAAGCCTTAATTTGCAGACCTTGTAATCGTCTTCGTTCAAGGAAAATTAGGTTGATTCTCTAAAGACGAGTTCCGCAGCTGAAATAATGAAGTCCTGGAGTCATTCAAGTCGCTTTATAATGATTTCTTCCAATTTTGTTGAAATCTTTACGTTATATTGATATCTTGTCATAGGTTTGGGTGCCATAGTTTAACTGAGTACTCCAAATATAGTCGTCCTCTTACCTTTAAGAACGTTGGAATTACTTTTTTCCATTTATAGTCAAACTTTCCTGCTCAGTAATTAAGAATTCAATTTTTTTCGCTTGCATGATGTTTCTTCTACTCGACTGAGTAATCTGAGGTCTATGGTGATAGTGACTCAAAGATATTTATTTATTGCTTAATTAGAAACAATATTCATTGTTTACACCAAGTGCAGGTTATTCATTTTAATATGCGCTATTGAACACTTGTCGATATTGAAGGTCATTTTCCAAGAGTCGGTTCCTTAAACGAATTGGCCGAGGTTATATTTGAATCGTTTAATCATGCTCGCTCGGTGAACACTCTGCAGCTGCGTATTGCGTCATTTACACAAATTTTTGACATCTCGATTTTGTGGTCTAAATATCATTGATGTTTGAATAAGGTGGGAGAAGTAGGCATAGAACGTTCTTTTTTCGTTAATTCTTCTGATGTTTCAGGAAATACTTGCAACCAATGATGAAAAGGCTAGTAAACCGCTAGTTCTTCCTTGTGAAAAGTGAGGCATTTTTATTTACCGAGAACTGATTGCCCGTTTACCGTGTGCCTATTTTACTATAGGCCTTTCATGAGGAACTTCGTCAAAGGCTTTCTAACATAAAATATTAATGAAACATACCGCTTCCGTTTCATGATCTTAAGGCTGTGCTATTGCTACGACTGTCAAGCAAAAAGGGAGGATTTTAGAGTGAAGTTGCTCGGCAGAGAAAACGTCTTACCCCGCCGTCACACGGAGATCAAATGGTAACGTTTCATCAAAATCATCTACAGTCAGGGGCATTACTCGGTCTGTCTAGGGCCATGAAACCGTCAGATTTCAGCCTTAGTTTGGGACCAGTTTGGTCAAACTAAGGTTAAAAACTGATTGTTGGACAATTCAATGTTCTTCTCCTTGGTCCGGAGAAGATAGCTGCGTAGTCGGTTGCTTTGATGACGTGTTATTGTGTGGCCCGGGATGTCAGCTTGTTGCACGGCATTCGTACAAGCAGCAAGGACTCACGGAGTCGAGTGCAGGCTCCTCGAGGCGTTCCGAGCTCGAGGCTTCGCACACAGTGGCTTCGAGGCTTCTTCGCACAGCCGATAAATGGAATTCGTACGGATAGCTCGAAGTCAGGTTGTAGGGGAAAGTGATCGAGTTACTAAGAGTATCACCAGTTACTGGTTGACTTAAGGTAAAATCAAGGGTTTTATTTAAAGTTCCACTTCTTTAGCAATGTTCGGATTCAAGTAAATTATTTAAATTTAACACGGAAGATACATTTAACACATTCCGAGTAGGGCGGCAGGTTATCTAATCAACAGCTTATACAGTGATCGTGATAACGACGATTAACACACAGGCGATGATAGAACTGCAACGTAGTTATCTTCTTCACCTGGTGCTATAAGGTTCGACTTCCTGAAAGGGCTACAGCAGTAATGAATTCATGAATTTGCTCCCAGAAAAAAATCGAGGTTGAAAAACATTCAGTATCGGGTAAGATTATCTAATCTCTAGATATTTATAAATTATACTTGAATTCGAAACGATGATTTGTCATTAGCATAGTAATATTGATGATAGGTACCCTTGCTCTTCTTCCGTCGTTTCCTGCCATTTTTAGAATACGTATAGGTGACGGATTGAATTTCAGATAAATTAGGAAAATATGATTTAAATTTTAATCTCGACGCTGATGATATGGACATTACATCATATTTGAATTTATTATATTTTCTTCAGAAGCTTTGCAAAACGAAAAGCAACATTTGTGAACGAAAATCTTCACAACTATCAAATGAAATAACAATTTATATCATTCATTTTATTCATGATATCAATAATAAAATCAACACTTTTTCACTATTTTAGATAGAACAGCGCAATATTACGTCAACTGACGTCTATTCAAAAAAAATTTATGACGAAAAAGCGAAGACGCATTCTGATCATGTTTCACTCAGCTCCATCAGTAGAATATAAGAACTTTTTTCTTAGAAAATTGTTGTACATTTAATCGTCCAATAATCTACATTTGTTGCTCTAAATTTTTCGTGAGAGAAGAAATTTTTCTTGCAAATAATTTTAAAAATTCATTAATGGGCCACTCATTTGCTTTTTTTGATGTTTTCTTTGTCTTTGGAGCTCGTCATCCTGATTTGAATGCAAAAACGACTCGGAATATGAGAAACTTCATTTTGAGATTTAAATAATTTCTAAGAAATAAGCTCGCATTTGATAAAATTTTGACAGAAGCATGTTCTTTGAAATAAATCAAGCTTCGAGCTAAACAGGAGCTTTTGCATGAGAAAAATCTAGGAATGTATTCATTTTATATGAGCAGAATTAACATTATGCTACGAAGAAATAAAGGTTGAGCTTGTTTATGATTTTATCTATGAATTTTTCATACAATCATCAGGCTTGCTGGTTTTCATGTTTCGAGCTGTAATGGACTCTAATTACATCTAAAACACAGCAAATATATTTGCAGTTGGTTAGTCATAATCAAACTTTCCATGTTTGACTATGTTTTCAGCTATTCGAAAGGTATATGTAACGTAAATAGCGACTGTCTTAGTAGGCTCCCTCTACCCACAACTCTAACAGAACTAAAACCGAACGAACTGATCTTTTCAGTGAACTCTCTCGATAAAACTTCTATTACATATGAAAATATGAAAACTCATACTGATATGGATAGTGAACTATGTCAACTCGAACAATACATAAAGTTTGGCATGCCTCCTAAACCTAATCTTAATTTGCCTAAATTTAAGAACCTGCTACCTCAGATGACCATCATGAAAGTTTGTATACTATATAAAGAAAGGGCTTTAATTCCCAAGTCATTACGTAGTTTTGTTCTTGGAACATTTCATGATGGACATCCAGGAATTTGTGGCATGAAGTCGTCGGCCAGATCTGTTATTTGGTTTCCCGGAATGGATAAAATTATTGAAGACGTCGTAAAAAGTTGCCCTCAATGCCAATTAAATCGAGCAAAACCAAATCGAGGTTTTGCTTTCTCGTCCTTTTGAATGTATTCATTTTGATCACCTTTTGTACGAGAATGAAATTGTTTTCATTGCTGTAGATGCATTATCTAAATATGTTGAATGCCAAGTTGTACCATCCACGAGTGTGTCAGATACTATTGATACTTTGAGAATAATTGTCAGCAGAAACGGGTTGTGTGATGTGCCCGTAATTGATAATGCTTCTCACTTTTCATCTCAAGACTTTGAAGATTTTCTAATTTCTTATGACATTGAGCACCTCACACCTCCGCCCTATTCTCCAGCCAGCAATGGTCAAACTGAGAGGGGGGTAAGGGTCGTCAAAGACCTGTTGAAAAAACTCTCTTCTGCCGAATCGTTCAAATCCCGTCTATCAAAAGCGTTATTTCAATCACATTGCATTCCTCATAGTGTCCCAAAAATTTCTCCCTCTGTTGCGCTCAACAATCGTAAATTTGTTACTTCCAGAAACAGAGTTAATCCTAAATATTCTATGTCCAGGTCTAAGCCTATGTATGTAACTCAATTTGATGTCGGTGATCATGTTCTTGCTCTGAATTTTCGAAATGGTCAAGTGGCTGAAAGGAATTATTGTTAGTAAAGTTGCTCCTAATATCTTTCAGGTTCAAATCTTAGCATTAGATGTTATCTGGAGGAGACACTAATCAGCTACTTCATTCTACTGGTAATTTGGGATCTATCAGTAGTAAGACGGCTGAGCCTTCTGCTTTGCAGCCTGTTAGAAGGTCACCTGTAGAAAATGAACATCGTAAATCAGATAGAATAACTAAACCTGTAATGCGAATGGATTGTTGAGTTCCTCCTTCCTTATGTCATATGTTCATTTAAAGGGAGGGAAATTGTTGTATATTAAAATAGGCGTCGTTATAATGCGTCACTAGTTTTGTGAGTACGAGCTCCGGAAGCAGTTGTTAGACTGCTTTACGTAATAACCCTTTACGAGCTCCGGAAAGGGTTATTACGCTCTGCCTTTACGAGCACCGGAAGCCTCTGTGACGAGCTCTTGCCTGACTTCCGCAGCTCACACACTTGCCGTGATAGCGACGATTATCATGCAGGCCATGATAAAACTGCAACTCAGTTATCTTCTTCACTTGGTACTGTAAAGAGAAAAGTGCTTCCTGAGCGGGGCACAGCAGTAATTCATTCATAAATTCACGCTTGAAAAAACTAGGGTTTAAGAAACATTCAACATTGGGTAAGATTATTTAATCTCTATATATTTGTAAATTATTCTGAAATTTGAAACAATGATTTATTTTAAAAACAATTTTGACGATAGGTACTATTGATTGTATTATTCAACCTTTAATATTGATGATAGGTATAATTATTCTTTATCTGTCGCTCTGCAACTCATGAGTAGATTTCTTCATCATAATTTTCCACCGAGCTTGAATTTTCTGTCGTTTTTTGATTACATAGAGAGGACAGATCGAGTTTCTGATAAACTAGGAAAGTATAATAATAATTTTTAATTCCGGTGCTGTAGACATGGACCCTACATCAGTCTCTGAATTTATTCTATTTCCTTCAGAAGCTTTGCAAAAGCGAAGAGTAACATTTGGGAACGGACATCTTTATCTCAACTAGCAAATGAAATAAGAATAAATAACATTAATTTCATTGGTGAAAACATGATAACAATAATAAAGTCAAAATTTTTCCTTTATTTGGGAAAGAACTGAGCAGTGTTACAACGACTGATGAGTAGCCAAATTAAATCTTTTTGCTTATACCTCCATCAGGAAAAACAGAAGACGCATTCTGATTATATTTTACTCAGCACCATTAATGGAATTTCCTGATTTTCAACGTTAGAAAATAATTATTTATTAGTCGTCGTATATTCCATATCTTCTTGCTCGAAATTTTCCGTTTAATTTTATAAATACATTTCTTGGCAAATCATATGCGTTTTTGGTAGTTTCTGAGGCTGTGAAGCTCACCTGACCGATTTGAGTGCGAGGATGCTGAATGTGGATAACTTGTTTTTAAGGTTGAAATCGTTTCTTAGAGTAAAGTCGTGCTAAATAAAATTTTGACATCAGCATGTTTTTTTAATAGACCACGCTCAACTCTAAACGGCTGTTATTACATGAGAAAATCGATGTATGTGCTCGATGATATGTGTGAAATATTATACACGGAAGAAAAATTATCTTTCCTCTAACGACAACGAAAAACATTCCTCTGGTGAGCAAGTTTAATTCAGCGAATGGATATTCTTCATCATAATTTTTCTTGTGATTGTCAGCTAATCTGGTTTCATGTTTCAAGCAGTCGTAGATTTGAATTACATCGTCAAGAAACATAGGTAGGTAAAATGATAATAAGGAAATATAAATAAGCAATGCACGTACTTTCATTGGATGTTCAGGGGAACGTCTACCCAACTCTGCATATTACTTTAATTTTTCATTGTTGCTTTATTTGCCAGAGAAATGCTTATTTCACAAGCTGGCTAAGTTGCAGAACGATCTGAGCCTTGTAAGAGGAGGAAACGTGGTCGGGAAGAGGGGTGGGTTCGAGCGCCGCATCCAGCGCCGGCCATGCAGCGCAAGTGCCACGCCATGGAAAATTCTTGATTTGTTTTTTCTATTGCTCAATTCAGTAAAAAAACGTTTAGTTCACAAGCATAAAAGCACAGAACGTTCTGTGCTTCGTCAGAGGGGGAAACGGGTCGACAAGGGTGTCCCAGCAGCTAGCTCCGGCCAACCTGAACATGCGTTTTCTGAACAGTGAAGATAAGTCGTTTCAAAAGCCATCTCCTCCCATTGTTTTTCTTGTAGAACAATGATTGAGATTTCATTGAATGTGCAAAGAGTGCCTGCATGGCTGGACGGAGAATCAGTTGGAAAATCATGGTAATTTTTTAGTGACATTGAAATATCAACGGAAAATCAATTACTTATAAAAAATAATAATTTCATACAGTCTAAACTACAACGTGTTTTAAATCCATTCTCCGTCCAGCCATGCAGGAGCTCTTTGCGCATTCAATGAGATCTCAATCATTGCTCTGCAAAATTAACAATGGGAGGCGATAGCATTTGAAAATGCCCTATTTTTTCAACAATTTTCCTCCATTGTCTTCGTTTTTGATTCGAAAATGGAAAAAAGTCTGGATTTACTCAGCGTAGTTATTTTGAAAATACGTACGTATGCCAAATTTCATAGATCTAGATCTCATATAAGAAACGTGACAGCTATTTCCTTGAATGTGGGTGGGCGTTCCCCTTAATGACATTGCCTTTATGAACTGATTTCTTCGCCAATATCTAACATCAATTCAAAATTCTAAAGGCTCTGGAACTTAACCAACAAATCTCGTATTTTTCTCCCTCCTCTCGATATTCTATGTAAATATTGGTCTTATCATCTTTGCAATTGTATTTGAATCTCCCAGCACCACCCATTTCATGCTTATTGGTTGAAAACATACACTTAATGGGAAAATTAATAAAACCCAAGACAGAAAATGGAACATTTTATTCCAGTGTACCTTTATTGTGACGGTTTGGTCAAGGGTAACCTATAACTACTTCTATCAATTATTTATTGAGAGTGTATTTGATACGCACGAAAAATTTGAATTTTACATGCTTTTTATTCACAGGAAACGAAAAAGGACGTTAGAGACATGGCCTCGGTTCAGTTCGAATGCAAAAGATGCTTTGAAAATTATGATTCACAAAGCCATAGACCACTCAGCCTTGATTGCGGTTACATTTTATGCAAATTGTGCATAAATTTGGAACAAGGGGACAACAAAATCTGCCCAAGTTGCAGAAAACTGACGAACAAATCAACTGACCAGCTGCCCGTCGTATTTGACCCGTCGTATTTGATGTTGTCGGTGACAAATGCACCGACCACGGATGTGTTCGTTACCGTTCTACCGTAGACTTCATTATTCGTTGATTTACGCAACCACTTCCTTGCTAACGCCGTGTGCAACACAATGATCAATGTTCCTTTTGATTTATAATTGCGTTTGAAGCCTTCGGTACTAAAGTAATAGACTAAACAATCATTAGAGTAACATCAAAATTATCCTAAACTCTTCTGTTCATGAGTAAATATGACACAAATTGTTAAAATTTTGCATAGTAAATGTGTTTTGGGAAGTTGTTCTTTAAGCTGACATAATCAAAATTGTATTGCTTGGATAAGATATTGTTTTCTTTATGTGTGAGGGCGAAAGGGACAGCTCATGTATTCCAAAATACCCCACCGTCTGTGTACCTCTGAGGTGAAAACATAATGATCTGCATTGCTTCATAAATCACGTAACAGGTGCACAGCCCATTATCGAAGGATGGATATATGGGACTTTGAACTGCCACATTTTAAAGAAAAATCTCACCCGTTGTGGAACGCTTTTTTCAAAAATCAAAAGGGAAAGTTCCTAAAAGATAACGATCCCAAGCATTCTGAAAATTTCACCCGCTAATGATTAAAATAAGAAGCATCAATGCTCTTCCATGGCCAAAAAGGAAAGTCACGTTGAAGATTGTGTTAATATATCTGAAAACTTGTGAACGCCTAATTTTATCACAAAGAAATCATCTCCAAGTGGAGAGAAAAAGCAAAGGTATCACAGCTAAACATTAAAATTGAATTGTTTGACTGCACACTTGTGTTTTGCACCATTCACATTTTCCCAATAAGACCAAGACATTGTTTGCCATGAAAAAATACAATAGGAAAGGTAAATAAGATCTGAAACGAAATCAAAGTTGCCACCATGACCCAACGTTTTCTGTGTCATGCATACTTGAAATCTTCCAACCGAAAATAGTTTCAGAGTCTGGTATGTAATGAGCAATTACGATTATATACTATACCTGCAAATAAATTTTTATTTCACGGAGTATCAAGTATGCGATGCCAACTGTCCAAAGCCTAAGCACATGAATCATATTGAAAAATTTGAATTTGCCTTGTTTCTCTGAACATTTCCAATAAGTTTACAATGCAATGTAACAATAAGTTTACAATGCAATAAGTTTACAATGCAATGTAAATTAGCGTAAATGATTTCTGCGACAAAATGTTTAAACGTTACGCGTTGAATTGTGAATAAATGACAGTAATCAATACATAACACCGCCATTTCTCTTTTTTATTTTGCAGGAGTTCATGCAAAAACCTGAAGATGCTTCTGAAAGAAAAGGATTATCAAATGCGTCGGAAGATTTCCTTGACGGCGGCGATTGGAGGGTAGAAAGTGACGAGCATTCACAAGCCGCCATCTCAAGTGTGCGCGCGGGTAAAATACCGAGTAAACTTGTGATTGTCTCTTCGCCCAGGGCACCGATACGGAATTTGCCTGAAATTCTGAATGTCCTCGGGTCTGCATGTGCTGATCGTAGTATAACAGTCAAGCCACGGGACACCTTTTGGGCACCGTCAAGCACGACTGACTCTGGACACCTTCAAGCATTCATCGAAAAGTTTGGGTAAGGATTCATTCAATATCTGGAAACCCAGTGTAATAATCACAGGAAAAATGAACTCCAGAGAAATATTTATTTAGCACCTGAAACTGCTTATGGTCGATCATGTTATAGGTACTGTAGTAGATCTTCAAGAATCTAACCCTTTTTGTGAAACAAAGAATCAATGTCAATACCTTCAAATTGAGGTTGAACTGAAAAATGACTTTTGCGCATAATGCTTTGTCTAATCTAAATTTTTATTTAGCCGTAAAATATGGGAGTTTTGGGGCTCCCCTGACGAGGTGGTTATGCTCTGTCGAGTCAATCCAGAACTCAGATACTCTGGGGTCCGTCTTGCATCTATGGCCGACGTCAACCAGTGCTCAATTCTGTCAATAAAACCCTGGAGTAAGTACATATTTTAATCGCTCGATTTATCAAAAGTGTTATCTCACTCATTGAAAGTACTTGCATGAAGTGTCCTCATTTTCAAAGCTAATAGAGCAAATTTCAAACTGAATTTTTCACTTAATCTCTTACTGCTCGGTAAAGTAAAGAAAATGTACGTACGAACATGTGATTAAGTTTTTTAACATGCATGATTGATTAGCGATTTTTTAATAATTTGGTTCAATAAACTGAAGAAATAGATTCACTGCAATGACTTCTTGCAATATTCTGTTTTTATCACAATAAAAGTTGTCTACGTCAATGTCACATCAACATCACTAAATACTTCCACAGTATAACAAGAAAATAAAATTTATTCAAAATGAGAAATAGATGTTGACTTCCTGCCTTGACAATTGCACGCGTCTTCATATTTGAGTGGAATGAATTCTACAAAACATTTAAAGATAGCTTACGATTTCATTTAATGTGTGCTGCAGCTACCGTGACCTTCTTCACTGTGGGAGAGAAATGGCTGATTTTCTGCCCAATACCACCAAGGCACAGTACTTCATCTCAAAACGATAGCTTTATGGTTATCTTTATCCAAAGGTAGAAGATGTGTCAATATTCATGCTGCAGCTCCTATGCCACTGACCTAAAACCTCTCACTTAGCCACAAACAAAAGTCCTAGATTTATTCCCACGTACCTTTCCTGACAAGAAAAAAAAACATGATCGAACAGATTCTAAAACCCAAGGTCAAATCAATCAACTAAATGCATCAAGCTTTCTTTGCTGTTTGAAATTTAAATTTGGAATGAAATACCTTGTTCAAGCGCTAGCTGTTCAAAAAAAAAGAGTTCATTCATAAAATCAACGGGTTCAAAACCTACGTAAAAATTCCACTGAATGTGTTCTAGTAAAATTGCCGGTTCAAACGCTAGCTAATCAAAAACAAAGGAGCTCACTGATAAGGTTGATAGATCCCGGTCCATACGTCAAGATTTCCCTGAATCAATTTTGATTCAAATTACCGGTTCCCACGCTAGGTGTAAAAAGGAAAAGAAGCTTACAAAACATGCCAAAGTTAGACTTCCACAAATTATCTCAGCAAATTATTTTTATTTTTCACTTCCTATATTTATCTAACACTGTTATTCTACCATTTTGCTTCAAAGCCTCTGACTTAAATCCTTTCATTTAAAACCAATAGAAATCTTCAACTCATACTCACGTACACATGTCATTGGAAAAATTACGATGGAACATATCCTAAAACCGGAGCTCAAATTTCTGCGCAAACACATCACACTTTCTTATCTGTTTGAAATTTAAATTCAGATAAAAATTTCTGGTATGACCGCTGGCTGTTCAATAAAATTACTCATTGATGAGGTTGAAGGGTCCATATCTCTAGATTTCCGTGAATCCATTTTTATTGAAATTGGGGATTCAAACGCTATTTGTCCAAAAATTATAGCAACATACAAACATTTCAAAGTTCGTTGTAAACATTTTTTCTAGCAAATAGCAAAAATTATTTTTACCGTTCATTTCCCACATTCATTTTAGGCTAAACTTCTATCATTTTTGCGTTTAAACCATTACATGAGAATGAGTCAGTTCGAAAGACTTCCAGAGTACTTTCGTTGCATTGCCAAATCCTCAGACCTCTCCCAACACCGGCTATACACGGAATGCTTTTATCAAGACCGATTTGACAGCTCAATATGTACCGAGCTAAAACCAGGTGGAATGATTGGTAAGATTTTTAGAAAGCATTTGGTAAGGATTTGAACGGAAACCCGAAAGGACATTGATGGCATCAAGTGTCTTTCTCAAGGAATAAAAAAGTAAAAAATTGTGATGAATTAATGTCAGGAGTAAATTTCTGCGTAAATCTTGTCTTAATTTGAAAATCCGTGTGACGCCTGGAATGGTTAGTTCGTGAGCGGCGAGTTATGCTCCATATGAACTATAATTTGAGCTTTGAATTCGACGTCGCATGTGCTCATGATTCACGTTGGCTTCAATTATGTTGAATGTTATTTAATGAGTATCGACAAGTCTCTGCAGAGCTAATACCGATTAGAAGTTTACGTTTTGGATCTTGCATTTGCGGATTTATTTGATTCGTTCTTTTCGAGCTGGCTTTCACAAAATTGATTAAGACAGATAAAAAACATGCTTTAGCTCCATTACCAATACGGAAACCGATTTAGTAAAAAAAAATTATTTTACATATTCACCAAATTATAGCATTGGCACACTGTTGTCTCAGGAGACATGTTAGGTAGTGTGTACTGGGATGATAATGTCCCAGTAGGCAGTCACGGACAATTATGTTCAAAGAATCTTGAATATATATTTCCGTTAAAGTATTACAACAATAATACTAGTCTCTACAAAAATCTGAATAACACTAGAAAATATCTGTAAAAAACATATGTGAAAAATGGCTTTTTCGGCAGTAGCGGGTCAACTTAGCTCTATTGCACTCAGACATTGTGCAATAGAAAGCATGAAAGTGGTGGAAATAGTTGCTGAACCTATTACAGTCTGTTTTGATATAATAGAACACGTTTCTAGAAAATATATATAGCCCTCTGTACTTTTAAAATATCTGGTAGGACACATCTGTCCCGGCAGACCCGAAAGGGTTATCCATGTTAAGAGGATGGCACAGATTCAGTTTTGCAGTGAAGACGCATTGATGTAATGTTTCAATTTATACGTTGTGTTTCGTTAAATTTTCAGTAGGAATTTCCAGCTAACATATACATAAAACCTGCGGTATTGTGAATTCTAAAGTCATTTATTAATGTTCCTAGGTTTCGTAAACTGAGCGCACCGAAAAACGTTATAGAAGTACATAAATTAACTTTTAAGTTTATTGTCATTCTGTATCATTAAGAGGAGGAAATACTAGCCCTTTAATTTCTATATGGTGAAAATATCAGGGAAATTCATCGTTGCAGCAACAACCTTAGTGTCCTAGCATTATCCATATTTACAAACTGTAAGCTACCACTTCGTCTTTAAAATGTTTGGAATCTGCAAGTGAAATTTTCTCGACAGAAAATCCAATCTTTGCATCAGAAAAATATTTTACAAGGAGTAAAAAGCATTTCCCTGAAATGTCAAGGAATTTGGCGTATTTTCATAACACAGAATCTCAATGAATGTAAATGATTGAAAGCAAATACATTTTTTCTATTTTATCTTGTGTTTTATGTTTGTGAGGAGTGATCAATAAGTCAGTTCTAAACGTATCAGTTTGTGTTCCCAATTCTGTGAGGTTATTTGTTAAGCGCACCATTATACAATCTAATGATGAACCCTAGTGAGAAAGTTACTACTCTTCTACAATCTTGAAACATGCGAGACTACAGGAATGTTAATAAATTGTAATTTCTGAAAATCAGTTTGAAATCTTATTTGAGGAATTTTAGTCCGCCAAAGTGAATGTCTCTCTGTTGAGCCTCCCCCTACAGCGCATTTGTGAACCACTTAGTGTGTACTTGATACCTCAATGTTAAATAAATTGTAGTCTGTCGTATCTTGTGCTAGTGTAGATGAACTGGTGAACAAGAAATACCAGGAAGTAAGAATATATCAGTAGATGGACGCGTTATCGTTTGAGTTTAGGGTTTATATGTTGATATTAGGTGAAAT
>JACJUY010014615.1:2026-17244 GCA_014220935.1 Platorchestia sp. MABIK | reverse complement strand
TAAATGACCTATACTAAATGACCTATACTAAATACCTTATTCTAAATGACCTATACTAAATGACCTATGCTACATGACCTATACTACATGACCTTTACTACATGACCTATACTAAATGACCTATACTACATGACCTATACTACATGACCTATACTACATGACCTATACTACATGACTTATACTACATGACCTATACTACATGACCTATACCACATGACCTATACTACATGACCTATACTAAATGACCTATACTAAATGACCTATACTAGATGCCCTATACTAAATACCTTATTCTCAATGACCTATACTAAATGACCTATACTAAATACCTTATTCTTAATGACCTATACTAAATACCTTATTCTAAATGACCTATAATAAATGACCTATACTACATGACCTATACTACATGACCTATACTACATGACCTATACTACATGACCTATACTAAATGACCTATACTACATGACCTATACTACATGACCTATACTACATGACCTATGCTACATGACCTATACTACATGACCTACACTACATGACCTATACAACATGACCTATACTACATGACCTATACTACATGACCTATACTACATGACCTATACTACATGACCTATACTAAATGACCTATACTAAATGACCTATACTAAATGACCCATACTACATGACCTATACTACATGACCTATACTACATGACCTATACTACATGACCTATACTACATGACCTATACTACATGACCTATACTACATGACCTATACTAAATGACCTACACTAAATGACCTATACTACATGACCTATACTAAATGACCTATGCTAAATGACCTATACTAAATGACCTATACTAAATGACCTATACTACATGACCTATACTAAATGACCTATACTACATGACCTATACTGAATGACCTATACTAAATGACCTATACTACATGACCTATACTAAATGACCTATACTGCATGACCTATACTAAATGACCTATACTAAATGACCTATACTACATGACCTATACTAAATACCTTATTCAAAATGACCTATCCTAGATGCCCTATACTAAATACCTTATTCTAAATGACCTATACTAAATGACCTATACTAAATGACCTATACTACACGACCTATACTAAATGACCTATACTAAATGACCTATACTAGATGCCCTATACTAAATTCCTTATTCTAAATGACCTATACTAAATGACCTCTACTACATGACCTATACTAAGTGACCTATACTACATGACCTATACTAAATGACCTATACTACATGACCTATACTACATGACCTATCCTAAATGACCTACACTAAATGACCTATACTACATGACCTATACTACATGACCTATACTACATGACCTATACTAAATGACCTATACTACATGACCTATACTACATGACCTATACTAAATGACCTATACTACATGACCTATACCACATGACCTATACTACATGACCTATACTACATGACCTATACTACATGACTTATACTACATGACCTATACTACATGACCTATACTACATGACCTATACTAAATGACCTATACTACATGACCTATACTAAATGACCTATACTAAATGACCTATACTACATGACCTATGCTAAATGACCTATACTAAATGACCTATACTAAATGACCTATACTACATGACCTGTACTAAATGACCTATACTAAATGACCTATACTAAATGACCTATGCTAAATGACCTATACTAAATGACCTATACTACATGACCTATACTAAATGACCTATACTACATGACCTATACTAAATGACCTATACTAAATGACCTACACTAAATGACCTATGCTAAATGACCTATACTAAATGACCTATACTAAATGACCTATACTACATGACCTATACTAAATGACCTATACTAAATGACCTACACTAAATGACCTACACTAAATGACCTACACTAAATGACCTACACTAAATGACCTACACTAAATGACCTACACTAAATGACCTATACTAAATGACCTATACTAAATGACCTACACTAAATAACCTACTCTAAATGACCTATACTAAGTGAGCCATAGTTAATGACATTCAATATATATATACATACACACTAAACTCACATATGCTATATTAACACTCACAATCGGCGAACACAGAAACAATACGAGAATAATACAAAAGCACACGAGGGAAATACGAGTACGATACACAGGAAGTTCAAATGCCTACCTGGCTACGAAACACTTCTGTGTGGCGGTATTATTCCTGTTTAGAAATAATAATTATAATATTTCTTTAGGGTTGTAATATTAAGTCTTTCGTAATATTAACTTTTTATACGCAGTTGTGGAATAAAAATTCCGTCGTCGTAACTCCAGTTTATTTATACCATGAAAATAGAATGACATTTATTGCTTAATAAACTCAACTGAACATGTACCAGAAATAAATGAGGTCTTAATGAACCACCCGTTGTTACTTACATGGGGACAAAATATTCTCACCCCCCGCGTAATTACCCTAAATATTTTACCCTCTCCAGTTACCCTAAAATATTCAAATACTCTCACATCCCCATCAGTTACTCTAAACATTTCCTCCCCCTCCTCCAGTTACCCTAAATATCCCCCCTCCCCCCCCATAGCCTCCTCCCCCCCTTCCCCCCACTTGAGTAAATTTAATAAGATTTCGGGAGTCGGTGCGTAGCTCGGTGCTGATTGTGTCAATTGTGGCGAGATTGTGGCAAGTGTCAACAGTTGCGGCAATTACAGGGGCCCCCGGCCTCGCAACGCCTCGCAACCGTGCCGGACCTGAGCCGGCACGGGCACAAACTGCACTTAATTACTCTAAATTGAGCCGGCATCGCGCCGCCGCGCCTCATTACAGAGACTTACGGCGCAGTGCTGGCTCGGTGCTGGCACGATTGCGTGTCGTTGCGTGCCGCGCGCCGCAATAACGCCACAATCACAGCTAAATAACGAGCCTCCTGCCTCGGGGCTGCTGGGAGGCTGGGGGAATTAGAGGGGAAATTAGAGGGAAATTAGGAAAGACTGGAGTAAGTTAAAGAAAACTGAAGGAAATTGAGAAAAACTTAAGGAAATTAAGGAAAACTAGATGAAATTAGAGGGGAAATTAAAGGAAAATTAGGATAGACTGAGGTAAGTTTAAAATACCTAAATGAAATTAAGGAGAACTTAGGGAAATTCAGAAAATCTGAGAGAAATGAGAAGGAAAATTAGAGGGAAATTTAATGGGAATTAGAAGAAACTAGGGAAAATTGGGAGAACAAAGGGGAATTTTGAAGAAATTAAAAGAATCAATGAGATAATGAGGGAATTTGGGGGATTTTTAAGGAGATTACGGGAAATGAAAAGAGAAATTATCAGCGAGAATTTGAGGGCAATTATAGGAAGCTACTTGGCAATTATTCGTACTGAGGGGAAATTAGAGGGCAGCTGCTTTATGGGGAAAATTTGAAAAAAATTGGGAACGCCATGATGAGAATATACGAAAATTGATTGAGATTTGTGTATGTTAGCAATAATTCAATGTACAACTTGGAATTTTGTAACAAAAATAGCAAAAATTAGAGGGTCTCTAAAGCACTTCAGAAGTAAAGGGAAATTTGAAGGAAATTATAATAATAAATTGAGGATATCAAAAGTTAATTAAAGCAAACTGGGAGGGACTGGGTGAATTATTAAAAAAGTAGAGGGAAATATGAGGATGCTAATTTAAATGAAAGAAATAATGAGAGAAATTGAAAAGTAAATGAACATTTTTTGGTGAAATGTGTAGGTAACTTCAGAAAATTGAAAGAAAGTGAGAAGTTCACTTTGTTTTTCCAAAAAGAGTGTTTGACGGAAAGCTTGGAGAATACGGCTGAATTCAACACACTGCTCTCAGTAATAAGATAGGGCAAAATTTAAAGCTTTCAGTAATAACATAGGGCAAAATTCAACACACTGCTCTCAGTAATAACATAGGGCAAAATTAAATGTCCCACACGCCTTTTTATTAATACGAAGTGTCAAAAATATTCATTTTGCTTTGAACATTTTCCTAAGAATTAATCACAAAAGAAAGCAACCTAACACAACACGGGCGGTATGGTCATCACAAAAGGCATCAAAAGGCTTTCTTTAAACAAACAATGCGGCCATATATGAAAATCTTTGCTGATATTCAGCTGTGAAGATTTGATGCTTCTTTTGTGACCCTAGAGAGCTGTCACGGCCAGACGCTGCGGTGGTGACAAGGTAGAGTCACTCCTACAGGGGTAAATACACCTCTTCTTGTTCGGCTAGCCAATAGAACGGCTTCATTTCGAACAAACTTTGTGACGTCACCATTGCGACATGTCGTTAGGCCAATAGCGGGGCCAGATTTGGGACTAGCAGTGTTGCCAGATGCAATATGAGCGCTACTATTGGTTCGTTTCCATGACGTCACCATTGCGGCATGGCGTTAGGCCAATAGTGGTGCCAGATTTGGGGCTAGCAATGTTGCCAGATGCAATATGAGCGCTTTTTTTTTGAAGCTGCAAAATTCTAGGGAACTGAAGTTCATGGTGCGCTTTAACGTAGTTCAAACAAGAAAGAATAATTTAAAGTTGTTAAGGATTTGGGATTTAATGCACAATCTAATACTCATCCATCATTCACGAGTAACTACGTATTTTGATCCTCTTCAATGGATTCATGCTATGTTTTTGAAAATAATTTTACAAGTGCACCGCGAACAGAAAATAATTTTTTTCAAAAGATTTTTTTCAAATGTAACGCTGCATTTGAAAATATTTTAGATAACAAGGCCTGTAGAATGCAAGAAAATTCATTTGAGAAAATAAAATTAGTCCATGAACCTTCATAACATCTCTTCTACATTCAACATCAAATTTTCAACCCGAGTGTCTTCTCATCGCTTACGCGGAAGAAAATGTTGCCAAGGAACGAGAAGATGTAGAAATTTCTGAAATGTACACACACAAATATACGTACAACATAAATCTACGAAGCACAGAAGCATGGCGTATGAAAAGATGCCTTCATCCTTCCTCTCTATGGAACACTTTTGTTGTAGCATGGGAGGTTTAAATTAAGAAAAATCATATTTCATTATTTCCATCTGATGCACTCCTTCCATCCCTCATCCACCGCTCCACACCTTTCCACCCTCTCCACATTCTTTCCTTCACTTTCACACCTTTTCTCCCTTTCTAACCTTCTTCACACTTCACACCTTTACACCCTCTCTGCATCCTCTCCACCCTCACCACTTTCATACAACCTTTAATACACCTTCTCCACGTCCTTTCTACCCTCTCCTCCCTTTTTCTAACACCATTTTTACACCCTTCACATCCATTCTACCATTTCCACTTTCTCCACATCTTTTCCACCCTCTCCACACTTTTTCTCCCTCCTCACACCCCACCACCCTCTGTCATTTGTTCCCTTTCCACCTCCCCATAGACCTTTTCACGCTCCTCTACTACCCTTTCCTCCCCCTCACCCCCTCGCACCCCCAAACAACAAAAGCAACCCTCCCAGCTCGCAGGATCAGGCCCGACTGTCAGCGGCAGAAAGTGACTCCGCGTAAGAGAATTCGATCTCATGACGGCGACCCTGTGGAGTTTAGCGCTGTTATTGAGGGTGCGCTCTCGTAAATGACGGTTATTTCTCTGTTGCCTTGATTTGCATTATCGCTGTTATTGAGGGTGCGCTCTCATAAATGACGGTTATTTCTCTGTCTCCTTGATTTGCATTGTGATGTGAAAATCTTGCCGTTGATTTTTTCGATACTCAATAGGGTTCAATTAAATATATTTTTCAGCATCCGTGATTTAAGGTTATTTTTGTAACGCTGAAATCTTGCAATTAAGTTGTTTAATGGAAAATAAGGTTATCTGATTCTCAATTAAGGATCTTTATTTTCCGATAATTTTAAAATGGAATGTGTTGTAATGCATTTCATGCATCAACTTATTTTGAAATTAATTGGTTTCTTTACTCCTTTCTTTCTTGCCCAACTGGGGGTGTGTGATGAGCGTCTCTGTGAGACAGGCTTCACCACCTCTCCTATTTTGCCTACATTAATCCTTCACTACCTCTCCTGTTTTGCCTACATTAATCCTTCACTACCTCTCCTATTTTGCCTACATTAATCCTTCACTACCTCTCCTGTTTTGCCTACATTAATCCTTCACTACCTCTCCTGTTTTGCCTACATTAATCCTTCACTACCTCTCCTGCTCCTGTTTTGCCTATATTAATCCTTCACTACCTCTCCTGTTTTGCCTTTATTAATCCTTCACTACCTCTCCTGTTTTGCCTACATTAATCCTTCACTACCTCTCCTATTTTGCCTACATTAATCCTTCACTACCTCTCCTGTTTTGTCTTTATTAATCCTTAACTACCTCTCCTATTTTGCCTACATTAATCCTTCACTACCTCTCCTATTTTGCCTATATTAATTCTTTGCTACCTCTCCTATTTTGCCTACATTAACCCTTCCCTACCTCTCCTATTTTGCCTACATTAATCCTTCGCTACCTCTCCTGTTTTGCCTTTATTAATCCTTAACTACCTCTCCTATTTTGCCTACATTAACCCTTCCCTACCTCTCCTATTTTGCCTACATTAATCCTTCACTACCTCTCCTGTTTTGCCTTTATTAATCCTTCACTACCTCTCCGATTTTGCCTATATTAATTCTTTGCTACCTCTCCTATTTTGCCTATATTAATCCTTCACTACCTCTCCTATTTTGCCTATAGTAATTCTTTGCTACCTCTCCTATTTTGCCTATATTAATCCTTCACTACCTCTCCTATTTTGCCTATATTAATTCTTTGCTACCTCTCCTATTTTGCCTATATTAATTCTTTGCTACCTCTCCTATTTCTCTGTATTAACCCTTCACATGAAAATAGCATGTGAAGAGTAATTTGGAATTCAACACAGATTGTCATCACAAAAGTGTGGAATAGCGCTGGCATATTGCTGTAAAAAACATCGGTCGCAACAGAAAACTTTTGATGAGAATTCGTTGAATTCCGAATACTTTTGTAATGTAATACATGGAGGCGCATAAGTAACGCACCCTTTTAAAAAATTAATAATAAATAAACTAAGAAAGGTATAACGATAGAGTTAATTGCAAACGATAGAGGAACTCTTAAAGTTTATTTACATGTCGTATCCTGTCTACAGATACCCAGTGTATATTGCGGCAATAAATCTTTACAATTTACCTTCAAAAGGGTGCGTTACTTGTGCGCCACCCTGTAGATGTAACCACGTGGCGTGTACACGTGAAGTATGCGTTACAGATACACCTATGTCCTTTCCAAGGCATTTTGTTTTGTTTTATGTAAAAGATCCCAAAAAACAAGAAAGAATTTGCATTTAGTTTCGAGAATTTTTTTAAAAATTTTGAAGATGATTTTAACTCCCAGTTGTTTTCGCTCATCTCATCGTTGAAATGAAACTTGTTCTCGATGATAGGCAATATACTGTGTGCAAGTCACGATTAGGTATTAGGTCAATCTAGAACTTTTGAAGTATGTAAAAATGCAAAAATTAAATCTTGAATGTTTCCTAAAGCTTCCGCCATCTTGTATGTGACCTAAATGGTCCGCCATCTTGCATGTTACCTAAATGGTCCGCCATCTTGTATGTTACCTAAATGGTCCGCCATCTTGTACGTTACCTAAATGGTCCGCCATCTTGTACGTTACCTAAATGGTCCGCCATCTTGAATGTTACCTAAATGGTCCGCCATCTTGTATGTTACCTAAATGGTCTGTCATCTTGTACGTTACCTAAATGGTCTGCCATCTTGAATGCTACCTAAATGGTCCGCCATCTTGTGTGTTACCTAAATGGTCCGCCATCTTGTACGTTACCTAAATGGTCTGCCATCTTGAATGCTACCTAAATGGTCCGCCATCTTGTGTGTTACCTAAATGGTCCGTCATCTAGAATGTAAGTTCAACTAAAAAATGCTCTTTTTTCAAATCGCAACTTTTCCTCAAAATGAATTTCTTCGGGCATCTCCAACGAAAAAGAAGCGTAGAATAACAACACATCACTCGCTAAGCAAGACGGGCAGCTACATGTGCGACAGAAGAGCACCCATGTACTTCCTATGTATAACAAAACACCTATTTGCCGCATGACCAGCTCTAGACAATAGGTAGCTTCACGAGAACTTATTATCTCTCAATGGAGCACATCAGATTACATGCCCTGTAATTTGCTCGCTTTCTGCACCATAGGCCTGCGTCCAGATCTATATAGGCCTATGTTCCCCATTGTGACGGCCTAATACCGTGTCCGAGCGCTACGTGTGTGTTTTCACTCCACTTCCTCAACAAAAGACTCGTTAACTGCTAATCCCCATGTTATTTTCAAAAGCCATGTCTCCATTAGACTCACAGATATGTGTGCTCAGACGACGCCTTCTTTAGGGGTCTAGAATGTAGTCTATAAGACGTGCTCTTTATTAATTTCGAAAATGGGATATAAAGACGTGTTCTTTATCAATTTCGAATATGGGATATAAAGACGTGTTCTTTATCAATTTCAAACTTGTTCTATAAAGAAATGTTGTTTATCAATCTCGAATGTAAGGTATAAAGACGTGTTCTATATTAATTTTGAATATGGAATATAAAGACGTATTCCTTATTAATTTAAAATTTGGCCCATTCTTAAATTGGCCCATTAAAGACGTATTCTTTATTAATCTCGAATATAGCCTATAAAGGCGTGTTCTTGATTAATCTCAAATATATCCACGAAGACAAGTTTCCTATCAATCTAAAATATAGTACATAAAGAGACAGTCTCTGTGTAGTCTCGAATACAGTAAATAAAGACGTATCCTTTATATATAGCCTCGAGAAGGCTTTCAAAAGATCGAAGATCTTCATTCCAAGCTATAATAATTCCTGCAACGCGGTCCACTGTAATTTCAAATATATTTTCAAAGCAACAGCTTCCTGCAGACTATACATCCTACTTTCTTCCCTACGTGAACGTTGACCGTTGGTTAACATAAGAATGGCACCAAAAATAATTGCAGCATCAAAATAGAAGAAAGCAAGACTTTGCCGCCATTGCCCCTCTTTCACACCTCCAGCAATGGCATCTACAAAGACATCAATTACGAAATTTTTCTATTGGGGTCCGCTCCCAATGGCATTAAAAATAATAATATCGCAGCAATAGTTGGGTAAATACGACCCGACGGCAACAACACCGGAACTGCAGCAACAATACTAATAAGCAACGCGGCCCTAGGTCTATTGAGAGGCCCTCTGTATGAGCTCTATTATGGGCGATTAGGGAGAGTGTGTGCCAACACGACACCTTGTGTTGTGTGTGTTGTGGTCGGTCTGGAGATTATGGTGTAGATATACATGTGTGCTTCCGTTGTGTGGCTTTCATGCAGCTGTATATGTGTGATCCGCGCTGTGTGGTTTGGTGTATTGCCTTTGTGTGTGTGTGTGTGTGTGTGTGTGTGTGTGTGTGCGCGCATCATACACCGGAATTGCGCACAATTAATTTGCCGGGCAATTATGATTTTTTATTTATTATGAGTTAATAGAGGTTCTTCTATAAGATGAGTATCTTCACTTTAATTAACTAAATAAAAATAATGTGTCCCTAAAATTATGTATTTCAATCTTTTTCATTTTTATGAACGCTTTATTGAAGCAGTCAATATTTTCACCTACGCTAAAAAGGGTAAAATGTGATAAAGGAAGAAAAAACTCGTTATTTCTTCCACATATTTGTTAAAGATATGAATGTAAATTAGCAGCACACGTAGAAATTTACGGTTATTTCATTTAACCTGGGAACCGAAAGCTAACAAGCCACCCTAATTCACATTACTCTATCTTAACCTTTCCTAACTTATATTAACATTTCCTTACGCATCCTAGCTCCTCCTAACTTATCCCCACCAATTCTAACGCATCTTAACACTTCCTAACGCATCTTAACACTTCCTAACGCATCTTAACACTTCCTAACGCATCTTAACAATTCCTAACGCATCTTAACACTTCCTAACGCATCTTAACAATTCCTAACGCATCTTAACACTTCCTAACGCATCTTAACACATCCTAACGCATCTTAACACATCCTAACGCATCTTAACACTTCCTAATGCATCTTAACACATCCTAACGCATCTTAACACTTCCTAACGCATCTTAACACTTCCTAACGCATCTTAACACTTCCTAACGCATCTTAACACTTCCTAACGCATCTTAACACTTCCCAAGATATTCTTAAGTTCATTATCAATATCTAACTTATCTGACGTCTTTTGACCAAATATCTACTGAGGATTTCAATGTTTTTTTTTTATTGGCTATGTTAGAAAAATGAGAAGCATTTAGCTTAGCGATTTATTTCTAATTAACTATTCGTGTGTTCAGGATTTTCTGACAGTCTAAACAAATTTTCCATGAAAAGTTAATGGAAAGGTAATTTATGCCTATGTAATATAAAGTTAAAGTGAAATTTTAACTACTGTTTTTACCACGTAACGTAAAGAGCGGGACTTAAACAGGGTATCCTTAAAGCATTTACAAATCCTTCGACTGCCCTTTACTCATGTTTTTTTGTCGCTGTTTGAGATGCAACAAAATATTATTTTATGGCGTTAATTTTTTTAATTCATTGTTATTCTCTTTTATTTAACTCATTTGACTTGTATCCAGTCAATTAGCAGCTACACAAAAATTAAAAAAAAAAAAGTACTGGGCGATCAAAGAGTGAGGATATTTTTGGGGTCACCCTATACGTACTGCTCCAGAATTACGTTCAGAAGCTAAAAGAACTCGTTCGAGAGTTTGTGAACAGTATCTTCAATAATTCAAATTTAAAATTACATGTATGATATCACCGAGTGAATTCCGAAATCAAAAAACAAAATTGCATGTTTGACATGGCCAAGTGAATTTCAAAATCAAATGAAAAATTACATGTACATAAACAATTTATTTATCACAAGCGATACAGAAGTAGATTGTTTCTTACGTCTAGTACAATGGTCAAATTGAAATGGCCTTGTGAATTACGAAATCAAACACAAACTTACACATATGACATGACCAAGTGCAAGTCGAAACCCCGGTTTTCACGGCCGACTGAACACTACGTCTCAATGCAAGACATTTTCTTGACTTCTGGAAGTAATTAGCCCTCATTGTGGCGTGGCAGAGAGAGGGATTAGTCCTTACCGCGACCACGTGCGGTGCGGATTAAGTTCTTCCGCACACACCCGCCGCGTTCACTCAGAACCACTTCCAATATCAGACGGGCATCTGCCTGGAGAGCTTTAGGAACCTTCATTTTTGGAAAACGAATTCCAAATCTTAGAAATTCTGCTGATAAATGCAAAGAGATGCTTTCAGAACACGAGACCATCAAGTCTTGAGTTAAGTCATACAGGTTTACTCAAAAGTTCTGCTGATAAACACTGTAAAAATAAAATCCTTTCAAAACACGAGACTTTTAAGTCTTGAAATTTGTTATCCATGTTCAATTTAAATCCTGGTGATTAATACAACGAATTGCTTTCAAAACACGAGACTTTCAAGTCGTTAATTGTGTCATCGATGTTCACTTTGAAATCTTAGTCATGAACACAATGATAAGATTTCAAAACACGAGACGTTTAAGTGTGGAAGTAAGGCACATATGTTCACTCCGACATTCTAGATTGTCCATAATTACGAAGAAAATCTTTCAATACACGATTCCAACACGGAACGTCCAAGTTTTGTTTTAAAGTGTGTCATTCAAGTTCAAATCTTGGTTTTTCTCACCTAAACCTTCACTTCCACCATCTCTTGTTGGAGTCATGGAATGTGTTACACACTCTTCCTCGTTGTCTCTAATGAAGGTTTGGTTATTGTCAAGCAAAGTCTTTGAATGATGAATAATAGAAGTAATTTTTGTAGAAAGGGTCACAAGACAGACCCTTGAGGAACTCCCAAGTTTTTTAAAGTAATGACACAGGAAAAGTAAGTCTTCGGACATGGTATAATCTGCCAAAAATGAGGAGTACGATCCGAACAGAGATGAAAAGGAATATCGAATTCATAAGGTTAAATCACCCGTTACCTATTACCCATTCCCACCATTACCCATCACCCGTTACCCATTACCTATCACCCATCACCCATTACCTATCACCCATCTTCAAACGCCCGTTATCGAGAATGACACCACTCCCACATCACACATGCCAGCATTGTGTGGGGCACAGCGACTCACATTGGGCACAACCCTAATCTGAGCCGGGCACAGTAGAGCACAATGGGGCACAATGGAGATGTGTGGGCCGCCCATCTCTTAAAAACTCCATTAGGATGATGGAGGTCAATGGATAATGGAGGACAATGGAGCCAATAATGGGTGGTGGGAAGTGATGTTCCGCGTGTCTCCCTGTGCCCAATTGTCTCCAGGTATTGCCCAGTTGTTTCCAAGTATTGCCCAGTTGTTTCCAGGTATTGCCCAGTTGTTTCCAAGTATTGCCCAGTTGTTTCCAAGTATTGCCCAGTTGTTTCCAAGTATTGCCCAGTTGTTTCCAAGTATTGCCCAGTTGTTTCCAAGTATTGCCCAGTTGTTTCCAAGTATTGCCCATTTGTTTACAAGTATTGCACAGTTGTTTCCAAGTATTGCCCAGTTGTTTCCAAGTATTGCCCCGTTGTTTCCAAGTTTTGCCCAGTTGTCTCCAAGTATTGCCCAGTTGTGACCAGTTACCTGCCCAGTTGTGATTAGTTAGATGCCCAGTTGTGATAAGTTTTATGCCCAGTTGTGACCAGTTACCTGCCCAGTTGTGATCTGTTACCTGCTCAGTTGTGACCAGTTAGACGCCCAGTTGTGACCAGTTACCAGCCCAGTTGTGACCAGTTACCTGCCCAGTTGTGACCAGTTACCAGCTCAATTGTGACCAGTTACCTGCCCAGTTGTGACCAGTTAGACGCCCAGTTGTGACCAGTCAGACGCCCAGTTGTGACCACTCACCAGTCCAGTTGTGACCAGTCACCAGCCCAGTTGTGACCAGTTACCAGCACAATTGTGACCAGTTACCTGCCCAGTTGTGACCATTTACCTGCCCAGTTGTGACCAGTTACCTGCCCAGTTGTGACCAGTTAGACACCCAGTTGTGACCAGTTACCTACCCAGTTGTGACCAGTTATCTGACCAGTTGTGACCAGTTACCTACCCAGTTTTGACCAGTTACCTGCTTAGTTGTGACCAGTTACCTGCCCAGTTGTGACCAGTTTGACACCCAGTTATGACCAGTTACCTGCTTAGTTGTGACCAGTTACCTGCCCAGTTGTGACCAGTTTGACACCCAGTTGTGACCAGTTACCTGCTTAGTTGTGACCAGTTACCTGCCCAGTTGTGACCAATTTGACACCCAGTTATGACCAGTTACCAGCACAGTTGTGACCAGTTAGACGCCCAGTTAGGCCACACTGGCCCAGAAATTCGAACGCAAGTCCACAAAGAATTCGAAACTTCGGCTTAAATTCAGATGATCTCCTCACGCAACAGGACTCTGCGCACAATAGCGCTTTTTGCGCTATTTCCTAACTGAAATAGTGGTTCTTTGACCCGTTTCAACGTGAAATAGTAGTTGCTTTTCTCTAGTGTTTTAAACTGAAATAGTTGTGTTTTCTGTCTCATTTTGGCGTGTAACATTTTTTTGCACAATTTCACGAATGTTTGTAGCATTATTTCAGCATGAAATAACCGTTTCTTGTTTTCCTTACCCCTAAAATTGGCATATGTGGCTCTATATCACCTAGAAATAAAGTTTCTTGCTTTACATTTATCTCGCTGGTTCACCATGTTCGTTCGTTGAGCAATTTCAATAACTTGAAGAGTTAAGAGAAATTAAATGACTTCATTCGACCATCACTACAGCAGAAGAACCCTCACTGAGTAACTACCACAACGTAGCGGTAGAGATATAAATAAGTCTAGAGGACACTAAGAACCCTTAGACACATTTCATTTTATGTTCCAAAGATTACAGGGAAATCCTTTCATTTTGATTTATCATATTTTTTTGACTTTCTCAGCGCCTTAACACTTTGACTGCGGCAGGTAGAACTTAAGTTCAACATTCAACTCAAATTTAAAGTCAATTGTAGTGAGCGATGTTGAAAATAGCAAGCATGAACTGGTTCGTGCCTTTATTTAGCTTTGATTAATTATTAATGAAAAGTCAGTTTGTGACCACTAGTCGGTCAGCAGCATTGTGACAGTGGCCTCCGTGTCCCACCGGTGGCTCACGTCGCAGTCAAAGTGTTAAAAAATGCTTTTGTTGTTAATGACTAGCGGCAGTGTGGTGACCACCTACTGTACAGTTCGGTAGGCCGGTCAGTTTACACTAATGGTTAGAATTTGAGGCTGTAGTGCGGCTATTCCCGGCGTGTCTCGGAGTCGTGTTCGGGTGCCTCGGAAAGAATTTCCTTTGTGGGACTCAAGAAATATCTAAAAAAATAGAAATGGGAGCATGCCATATTTTCTTTTTTTATTCATTAAACAAAAGTGCTAAGAATTTCCGTCAACCTGTTGTGTAGAGTTCAGTTTATTTTCCTGTGTTTATTTTAGCGCTTTTTATTCTCTTTGTACCATTCAAATTTTCTAATATTTATTTTCTTACTAAATCCCAAGGATCATGTAATATTTAATTCCTGATCAAATCAGTGAAGCATTTAAGATATTTATTCTAATAAAGTTAATAAACATGATTAGGACTTATCATTTAATAAATTTATTTAACTTGCGTAATATTTACTTTCTAAATGCACTACAATATTTGTCCAATATCTAACTCGACAAAAATTGAGTTGAGCATTTTACTAACTCTGTTTTGGTAATGTAAGAATTTCTCCACTGACTTGAAAAACTTTTATTTGACTCCATTAAATACGATAGCAATACATGCTCATATCAGTAAACTCATGAGCATGATGACCTTCTATGATATGTGTGGTGCAGACATATGCTACATATGAACTCATTTCATCACCTGACACTGTGTAGAGAAGTTTCTTATTGGTCTTTTCCTACTTCTTGAACTTCTACTTCTTGAACTTCTACTTATTGAACTGCTCCTACTTACAAAGCTGCTCCGACGCAAACAGTGGGGCTCCAACTGCCAACTTGTTGCTCAAATCCTTGTCACAATACATAC
>JACJUY010014614.1:0-14597 GCA_014220935.1 Platorchestia sp. MABIK | reverse complement strand
GTAGATGATAGCAGTTGTGGGAAGTGAAGCATAACGCTATCATTTCTTGAAAAAAGCATCTTAGTTTTAAAAATGATGGATATTTCATTTACAAATGTTTCAAAAGAAAACACTATTTTGAATAGGTTGTCAAAATTAATGAAACAGTTCATTGAAAAATTTATTGAATTATTTTCATAGTTGCTATTCTCATATGGTTATAACTTTGAAAAATGTAAACATCTTTTGTTTAATAAACTTTCAGAGTAAACTCAAACTTTTTATTCTGTTTAACCATGATGATGCAGTCTCACATTTTCCTCTGATAGCAAAAATACTGACAAATGTGTTTGGTAAATGCTGCTTGCAGTAAGTTCAGCTGATTATAAGTAGTTTCACTGCACTCAAAACATTATTTCTCAAAACTTGAAATGTGCTCAGCAATTTTCAATTCTGTATAAGTTATTTTGCATTATTCTGGAGTGCAATGAAACAATGATATTCATTAATTGCTAGCTTGACCCTTTAAGATCTTATTTTTGAACTCATATTACTGTTAGTACAACCACCATCACTTAGCTGGCTAGCTCTTACACGTGGTAGTCACTGATATTAGGATGAGAAAGAAACTTCTACTTTGGGCTGTAGTCATCACTTGGTAAATTTCAGCTTAACAGATGTTGTGAGGACCAGATGAGAATAATAATAAAATAATAATAGAAATGTTAATAGCAACTGAATTGTAATACCAATAATTTGTAGCATTTTGAACCCATCCTTTGTGAGTCACCATTTTTAAAGTTCAATAATTTTGATTGCATCAACTTCTGAAAAGTCCACTGTTGATACGTAAGCTTTACAGGATATCAATTATAGAATTAAAGAAATCAAATTTCATCCTTCAAATTCCCAAGATTTGTATAGTTCTATAAAATGACATAAAAAGTGACCTTATATGTCACTATTTTCAACAGTAGTGCAAGTGAGTTGATTTTTATCAGTATCAGCCTAGAAGTATTGATTTATTTGTGGTTTGAGTATGCCTCTATCTCCTAAATCTTAGTAAATCTAAGTTTAATGATTTCAATTTCCAGAGGAGTCTACAGCAGGTTCATCTAGCAAATTGAAAGAAACTCATGCAGCAAAGGGTTGCCTACTCTCCACCACAGAGCAACAGGGAATTGGCAGCTTCAGATTTAGCACTACTGAGTGAAAGCCCAACGTGCTGTGTACAGCCAAGAGGTTTGTTGCATGGATAAGGTACAGAGTTAATGTGTTATTTTGTTCATTTTTTTGCTTGCGTTCATTTTTTGCCATCAGGGGTTCAGACTTGATAATGATTTTACCCATTTATGCATGTATTTAACCTTGGTGTGTTGTGCACTGTTTTTAAGATAACTATGATGGAGAAAAGTATCGAACAGAGCATCTTATCAATTTAGTAAGTTTTTAGGATTGAAAGTATTCTTTTAATGTGGTAGGATAAATCTTGATTGTGAATGTGATCATCAATGTCCCTTAAAAAATTGATGCTTCTCATTTGTAGTTCTACCTGACACTTTATAGATTTGATAGTACTAACTACTGAGGTTTTGTGTAAGTTTCCTGAAGTAAACTGTGTTTTTATTGCTAATAAATGCACATTTTCAGTACTGAAGCCCTGTAATGTATGACTGATGCCTGCTGGTAGTGAGATTGATACTGAATCTCCTAATTCATTCATTAATCTCTTGTTTCATTGAGCAGCTCTCTCTCACTGTCTTAGGAATTTCTGATCTGATTGGTCACTCAACTTGTGTAATAGCCTTGGATGGATACCTATGGCTATAAAACATATATGAATGATTCACAACACACTATCTCTAAGATGAAAAAAGAAAACATTCAAACTTTTTCATCTCTTTTTCTGTGCCAATAGATTTCAGTTTATTAGGTCAAGTTGCACAAATATGTTTTTTCATCACACTACATTTTAACCATGGCGTCCCTAAATGGTCAAAAATCTGATCCAATGAACGCGTTCAAATGGTCTTTATAAGCCCTCGTCTGAACACACATGCTCCTCTGACATGTTCCAATTAGACCTCTTGTTGGCTCAGTTACTTATCATTGTCTGGAGTTGTAGAACATTTTTATTCAAGTACTTCCTCAATCAAATATTCTTGTTTGTTAAATTCTTTAGTCTGTTGGACTAGAGGTTTCTTTTTCATTGTAATAACAGAATAAACATGGGCTTTGGATTGTTGTACTACTCTTCCATGGCAGTTTTTACCCTCAAATTCACTTTTACTGTAGTATTTTCTTCATTTCTTGTGCACCAACTTCATGTGATTGGGATGGATGTAAACTTAATTAATTTCCATATTTTTTTTACATCAATGATTATCAAGAAGTACACCACCAGGAGCTGTTCTGCTGGAGGAAAGTCTTCTAGTGTAGGAAGTCCTGCCAGCATCGCATTAGCTACAGTCACAGTATGAGGTCGATTCGCAGCAGTTGGATCATGACCTCCAGTGCCTTCAATCCTCTAAAGGTATGTTATTTGTTGTTATGCCAGAGGAAGAGTAATCTATTTACTCTACTATGCATGGTATGCTACTCAATGTTGTTAAATGTGCATACAGGGAGATTGATTGAGTCATGGAGTATGGAGCAGTGTAGTTAATTTTAATATTATATTAATGCATTGTGGTTTCATTACTGTTCTTAACCATATCAAGGTAATTTGAATGGTATTGGTTTACAGGCGATGCACTTACTGCTGATGTAAGGTTTCAGTTGCATTTCTTGTGTAATTGTGTTCCTTCATTTTTTAACGCAATGATGATATTTTTTCTGCTCCTCACTTCTTTCTTCTTGTGAGGAATTTAAGCTGATTGATTTAAAATGTTTTTTCTTATAATTGAATGCAAAATAATTCCTTCATAGAACAAATCTCTTGTTTGTTGTGAGTGCAACTTTGCCTTGTTCCACATGGCAATTTGGCATAACGGCACTAACCACGAAATTGAGATGGAGTAGTGTTTGTATTGGTGTATCTTTGTCTTTTTGTCCAAAGTATTTCATCAAAACTTTGGACATGTCTCTACGTATAGTCCATCTTATATTTTGTCTTCAAGGAAAAAGAAATTTTCCCCATTTAATAGATGCATTTTTTGTTTCGTTATCTAAGAAATAAATTTCTTTCATGGTGATCCAAATTTCTTGAAGGTAAATGTTGGTCTATTTAATTGTGATATTCACGTGTATGTATGAAATTCCAGAATTTTCAGTGTCATGGACGGAAGGCCAGGTGGAAAGCCTTTGCATCTCAATAGAACAACATAAGAAAAAAAAACATCGGCATCTTAGGATGTTTTATTTCCAATCAAGCCTGATACATATGATGTTAAGCATTGGTTTTTCAAATGTTTTATAACTAAAACAATATATAGGACACCATGACGGTTCCCCTGTGACAACAATTCCGCTCAGTGGGAGCACCTTCTTGATGACAAGAACACCAGTACAAGAAAGTGTGGGAATATATAGCTCATGAGCTGAAACAAGTAAGTAGTTTGAATTAATTTTTTTACTCGTCTTGGTATCTACTCTCATTTCATTCTTCTCTACTAACTCAGACGCTCCTTGCAAACTATGGAAAGCTTAGAAATTTCTCCCACATACACAGTGGACGCCGATGTTCAGGGGCTATAAAGTAGTTTTATTGGACGGCAAAAATGGGTGCTGAGGTAATTCTTGAACTATTCAACACATTTGCACTCGAGGCTGGTCCACATAGTTTCAAAATTTTAGCAAAGAAGATGTTTTTCTGTCTTCTTGCCCTGAGGTCAAGGTGTTTATTTCGCTTTGAGTTAAATAAATGACGTGATTTTCGCTCGTAGAGGAGCTCTCCTGCTTTTTTACAAACTTTCAATAGCTAATATGTTCAAATATTTCGTGTCTTCCATGTGTGAGCTGCTTAAATTTCAAGCTATAAAAAGCTCGTGGTTTAAAATTCTCTGGGTATATATTTGAGAATTTATGATAAATAGTGAAGCTTTGCTGTAGTAATGCTTGTTAAGAACGTAAATTGGAAATCGAACAGTGTTGAGCATCAAGCTTGTGTAGGAATTTAATTCTTACTGCTTGGCTGATGTTAAGTTTATTTCACGAAGAAATTACTACAATTTCCAGCAGTTAATAAAGCTCAAAAGGGGTTACTTATTTTGTCGATAACCAAGACTTAACTTGAATGCTCAGTCACTCCATTGAACTTTCATTAAGTAATAAGCTTTGGAGCTGAGGTAACTGGAACTAGGCCCCACATTGAAAGAAGTGTTTACATTTGTTAATTCTGCAAGCAAAATTATTTCTTTCTCAAGAGCAGGTTTACTTATCATGAATAACTTTTCGATTGTAGGTTAATAAAGGAAATTATTTTGCAGCAGTCTGGGGTGGGACGTGTGTCGGATGAGCAATGCTCCAACAAGTACAAGAATTTACTGCACGCCTTCAAAATTTCAGCAATTGCAAGGCAACAGGTACTAGCAGTCAACCTGATTTTTTCATCGAAAGTGTATGGAGCACATGGTGAGAAGAAGTCACGCTGTACAGATGCCATTTTTCTTCGATTCATCAAATCCTTCGGCCTCTACTGCAAGAACTTCGGATCGATCACGTCATTGACTTTTTTTTTAAAGTGTCCAACAAAACAATTCTAAGGTCTCGCACGTTAAACGTTCCTGCTTCATTTCAGCGGACAGATTCATAGAAAAATACCATTGCTAGCTGTTGCATCATCAGGTAAAGCTTCAAATCGAAGTGGCATCGATGTCATCTGCATCTGGTTCATGAGCAGGAGTACCATTGTCTGCTCTTGAGGAACCGGTAGAGGTAGAGGTGACTAATGCTGACGACGGAGAAAATTGGCCTGAACAGACCTTAACTGCCTCGGAAGCATTTTAAGAGAGAGTATATGCTGTGATTACTATCATTTATTATACCAGGTGTCCCACAAAATGTCTCCGACCACTTAATTGATTATATCTCCGCTTTAAATTAACATATTTGAATTGTCTTTTTTTCACAATGTAGTAAATTTTGTTTCATTATTGAATAATTCAAGTTTTTTGAAAATCGATTGAATAACCACTTTACAGTGATCGATTTACTGAAAGGGGTAGAAAAACTAATTGTTCAAAGGAAAGTTTTTTGAAACCATTTCGATATTCTTCTTATTTTGTACCTTCCGAAAATATTCTTTTGTTCACAATGTATTATATTTGGTTTTCAAAACATCACCTCCATCATTAATAATTTGTTGACAAAAATTGAAGAAGTGTTTCAAGAACTGAAAAAAACGGTGAAATAATCCGCAAAACTTTTCGTTCAATGGCCGCCAGAAGTAATTCTTGCCTTAGAAATGGAGGGTATGGCGAAGAATACTAAATTACTTTATTTATTTCAATGTTATTTAAGGGAATGATTAGTAGCTCTTTTGTATTTTGGTTTGTTCGTTTCTTTTTGGAAAGTACAAAATAAGGAAGAATATCATTATTGTTTTAACAACTTTTCCTTTGAACGATTAGTTTTTCTACCCTTTTCAGTAAATCGATCATGGTAAAGTGGTTATCTACCCGATTTCAAAAAACCTAAATCGAAAAGGAAGCAAATTTACTACATTGAGAAAAAAAGACTTTTCAAATATGTTAATGTGAAGCAGAGGTATAATCAAATGAAAAGTCGGGGACATTTTTGTGGGACACGTTAGTAGAAGTTAAAGCTCCTCCTGCAATATTTCTTCCATTTCGATGCGATGTATGCAAATCATCACCTTCCTTTGCTGCGGTTCATTCTGTTCTACAATAATTGATGTTAATTTAGAGAGAAAGAAGTATGCTTTTAGTAATTGCATTCATTCTCCTCCACCAATGCAATAAAGAAAATTTACTGTAATGCCCAGTATTTGGTTGAGTGTATTAATAATGTTTGAAGCAATCACATTGTATTGAGTACAGTTTTTATAACAAATTTCCCGTTCGAAAATTTTCCGTCTTGTAGGTTCAAGTTATGAATTAATCTAACCTATTTTAACGTCAGCTTAGTGGATTGGTTGTAAATCTACGTATGCGTTATTTTGAACGGAAACATTTTCTGTATCATTTAAACAATGTTTGCAACGCATCAGCCGAATTAAAAGGAACTATGCTGTGATTATTTTCATTCATTATTATGCATTATGATTACATATAAGAGAGGACCGGTTCTGTGACGCTTATCCAAGCGTTGGATGGTAACGAGCTAACTTTGATTTGATCGTCCTTTGCTATGGACTGGCACCGTCAAGTATCCAGTTCTATTTGCAGATAGAAATTCCCTAACGCCTATCACTTGTGTTCACATTGCTTCTTTCATTTCTGATGCACACTTGGCTATTTTTCTTTACACCCAATTTCAAAATTGCTGTTTCAATACGCAGGATATCCTGTGCTAGAAAACACTTCATGCGTTGACTGTTTTATAGTCCATACGAGAAATTCATTGTTATTTAATCTCGCCAGATTGCCTTTATTGTGGATAGAAACTCTTAACCCTTTAACGTTTGCATTTTTGTATTCATATTACGGTTATCACAACCACCGTCACTAAACTGGCACCGGCATCAGGTAATCACTGATATTAGAATGAGGAAGGAACTGCCACTCGGCAGTGAACTCCAAAGAACCCAATTAGGTAACTAATTTAACGAGAAATACAATATATTGAAGCTATTTCGAAAGAGGACCGTAGTGTCCACTTGGGCGTTAAAGGGTTAAATTAATAATAATACTGACAGTGTTATGTCGAGCGTTAATTAATCTGTATGTATAAGTTTTTTCCCTAATTTAATTTATAGAGCTTAAAGTATCTGAAGCGAAAATTCCACAGATTTCCATCGCATTGCCAGTCACAGTCGATCCTCTAGTGAATGTATCGTCTCACGCGGACCTAAAGTGAATAAATATTAGTCTCTGCTGGACATCTATCATTGTTCGTTCTAAGATGTAAATAATATGGACGGATTTGCTTCATCAGAGTTGAGGTTTTCATGAGATTCTCAAACTTGAGGATCGACCGCAATGATTGTACTAATATATTTCAATTTCTTCTCCATTTTCAATCATTCAATCGATAGCTCTTTACTTACCGTTGTTAATTATTCAATTATTATTACAGTTAAAATTGACGAGTCACTCCATTTTTATTTCTTCCTTATGCGAAATTCATTTACTTTAACGTAGAACAGTGAATTACTTCATGAAGTTTATTTCCTCAAACATCTATATGCTGAAGACCTATATTTTAGCTGGAGCACAAGGACAAAATACACCGTCATGAACTCTTTTATTGAAAGAAAAATATGAGGTATCACTCATTCTGTTTGAAAGTACGCGGATTTAGGCTCAAAACCATATATTAAAGCTACCTAATGAAGTTTGCATAATGATTATCATGGATGCTAGCTGAGTTTCTTGTTGAATTACACTCAAAACCACAGAAAAGACACTTCAACAAAGATATTGAAAATCCTTAAAAGCTATTTTCAATTGGAAAACTAGTGAGCTTCTGCATAATTAGAGGAAAAAATTGACTGAAACTTAATGCTGCCCTCACTTCCATACTTAAGAAAGGAAAGAGAGAGGAGTTATTATAGCATAATGACAACCCTATTACCGCTGAACGTGTAGCTGTCAATATCTTTACGTTAGAGCCTTTGCGTACCCCTACTGTTAATTATACAGCCCTGCAACATGCAACTTATTTCCACACCGACACTGATCAACAGTATTACAAGTGATAAGCATGATGTTGCCTATCAAACAGTCAGGTGCACATGTACTTCATTCCTTTATCTTAAAACATGCAAATACAATACAAAGTTCTATTTAAATTTTTTATCTGTCTTCATTCCATTCAATTATTTTGACCTTGAATTATACATAAAAACATTAATTTTTTAAAACCATTTAGGGACATTTTGTAACCAAACTATCTGTTCCACTCACTCTAATCTGATATTACAATGACAAACGTAGTTGTCTTAATCTAATTAGTGCATCAATTTTCCCCACCCAAGCAGTTCTTGTACACCTATGTTAAAGGTAATAATACATTAACATGACATGCTATCATTTAAATTTTAGATACTCTTATAATGATGTCTTAACAGCACATACAATTTTTCTGATACAAAATTTCCATTGATTCTCTTAATTTCTTCATCACAGTTGGGCAAACATTTGGCAGCTTGTTATCTTCTCCATTTATTACAAATACTACTGTTTCTGAAACTATAACTTGTTGAAATCATTCAAAATGTCAACCTCTGCAGAAATAGCCTACCATAACTTGTAAAATTACAAATTTTATACTTCCAGAACAACTCAATAATTCACACAGGCCATTTTGTATGTCAAAATGGAGAAAATTGTCCACCTACCAACATACGCAATTTTTTCATTCAGTATTTAGAATCAGAGAAAATGATTGAGTCCACTTGAATAACACTGTCATATACTGTACTCAAATGAAGTCCAAAACGTTTCTATTCAAGAGTCAGGGGCCAGGATATTTTTAAGACCTGGATAGTGTTCATTACACAATATCCTGTAAAAAATCTCTTGACTTGGCCAGAAGAACACAGTCTCTCTTGAAGTTGTTTTTGAAGCAAGATACCACACCGTTAGAAGAGTTCTGAAAATTTCATTTGATGCATAGGACAAATCTTTTTGGGATAGTCACCTGTTGGAAAAATTTTCAGAATATTTTTGAGCTTGTGAAATGACTGCTAACTTGTACTGTACGCTTAGCACACACAGGAGCTTGAATTTCACAAATTATTAAATTCGGAATAGGAGAAGCCAATTCGAAGAACACATACATTTCACAAATTATCATCACTAATTTTAGTCATTACAACCCTTTTATCTATTACAAATGTTACCCGAAAATTATTTTTATTGTAGCACAGTTTCTGTGAGCGCTCTCATAATGGCAACAGCGTCGGAACGTTAACGCTGGCTGTGTCATTCAAACCAAGATTCAAAGCGGTGTGGTGTTTCGGTACAAGCTCCTGGCTGGTGAGATTTCAATTTCCACTGTTCCGTGCTGTGACTTAGATGAGATTTTTAAGTTGAGAAGTTGTCAGTTTTTGTTAATTGTGTTAGAATTTCAATGTGTCATATTTTCTATTGTGTTTTCTTTGTGTTGGTTTGAGGTTGATGGCTGCGGTGGATTTTTGGACCCCGCACGAGCTCAAATTGCACAAACTATTAATTTCACAATATAAAAATTTAAAAACCGCCAATACAAACATTTTCATAATTTTCTATCACTATTCCCAATAATAAGAAACTGAAACTCGGTTAAAATTGTGCTTAAAAATATTTTCACCGAAAATGATATTCAAGTCCGAACCTCCGCGTTCTGGCATCAGCTAGCCAAGACTCCATCTTGGAGAACGCGACTGACACTGTACAGTATTTTTACCGGTGCATCATTTTAATTGTGTACCATTTTTTAATTGTGTAGTATTTCAATTGTGTACCATTTTTAATTGAGCATTATTTTACTTGTATTATTATTTACTTGTATTATTTTTCTGTTGTGTTGTAAATTTAAGTTTTTGTAATCTCAAATAGATCTAAGCACACAACCCTCGAATTCTCTGTGGTTGTGTGTCACACAGTAAAATGTCAGTATTGTTTTAGGTATTATTGTCAACTAGTTTTTATTTTTATATAGCTAACACAAATATAAGTTAGAATTATTTTTGTCATGTCAAGTTGTAAATGCCAGTCTGTGAAGCTTAGTACATTCAGACAATAAATACTAAATGCTCTTGTAAATGTCAGTTAGGTCAATTATTATTGCTACCAGCTTCGGTACTTGATATAGTTAATTTAACTTGTAGTTCCGCCTTGTGAATATTAGGCCTAGCTAACTTGATTAAACTAGATTAAAACACTTTGTCATTATTTTTGGCTCACAACAAATTACCGCTGCAGTTACCCAACTGACAGCTGGTTTGTGATGCCTGGTAGAATTTAGACTTAGAAATTATAAGGCTTTTGGGATTTTGGCATTCTAGTTGTGTAAATTATTTAAAGCCAAATTAGGTTTAGCTTGCTTAAGTACTGTTGCCCAACTGACAACCAGTTGGGAAGTAAATTAATTTAACCACAGCTTCATGCTGAGTAGACCAAGGTTACCACTCCTTGTAACCTAATAGAATGCCTCAATATTTCGTAAATTGCCCATGCTCTTTTGCTGAGCTGTAAAATAGATTCAACCACCTAAATCTTAGCGCCATGTCTCACTGCTAGTGATTTTAAGGGGTTCCTACCTGTAGAACATTTGTTCTGTCGTTCTCCAAACACCTATGCCAAGGTGCTAATATCTCTCAGATCTGCGCTCGGGCGCCAGAGTTGCAGGCTGATTTTTATGTTGGAGACTAACTTGTCCAGGGTTCATCCTGTTAAGTACTGAGTAGTGACGGCCTTGCATGTGAATAAGAATGCGCTCTCAAATCTGTGCTTGTTAACCCAGCTTACTGTTCCCGCACAGGAGATCTACCGGACAACGGACCACTAACACTTACCAACAAGGTACACATATGTTCAGCAAACATTTCAACTTCTGAACCCAACCACTTGACCACACGGTCCTCCAAAAACTCTGCATCCACCCATGAGTACTGCCTCCTTCGCAGTCACAAATCTACAATTCTTTCACCGTTCACTAATCCACTTGGTACAGACTAGCACCACGATTACCTTAATCCCTGCACCTGGGCACCACAGGAACTCACACTTACCTCCACACCTCGGTTGGAGTTCTACGCCCAGGATCGACCCCAGGGATTCCTCGTCGTGAAGAGTCAAGACCAACACCAACTCGACGGCTTACAAATAAGGCGCAAAAGGCGAGAAATTGAGCGTCTTCTCTTTTCTCATTTATCCTTCGATCGATCAGGGTAATCCGAGTAATTGACCAACGTGGCGAGATCCAGCCACGCGAGCCTCACTCCTTCTGAGAATAACGGCCACCTTATCTAACATATAATGTTATCGTCAGTCAATTTTAGTTTGTAGTTGATGCCTTCACGGGCGTCTGGTGACCTTGTCAAGTCTTTCGAATTCCCTTAAACTCTCATCACCTCAATAAGATCAATTACGTGAAAGTTCTGGAAATCCGTTGTGGGTCCAAACTTCACACTGGTGTTACCCAGAGTGTAATGGTCAATACAATAATAACCCCCAATCATCGATCGAAGGTACATGAGCGCATGTCAAGTGCTGTCCACTGCTTTGTACTGCTAAACCCTGAAGGAGGTAGTTCTCTATTCTCAGTGGCCTAATAGCAATCCCTCCGTAACCCTTCTTAAAATTAAGTCAGTGCTACTGCAGCCTATCTTAACAAACCCTTCCCGCATTCCCATTGCTACTGAAGCCACCTTTAACTTACACTTCATGTATTTCCGTTGCTACTGAAGCAAACCTTAGGAAACCTTCTAGTTTATCAGGTTACTCCCTATTGCTACTGAAGCCCTTTACCAACAACCTTCACAATTTCCATGGCTACTGGAGCACCTTTCATTGCTACTGAAGCAAATCATACCGGCAACAACACCTATGGCAATAAAACACAGAAACTATTAAAACTAACATCCAAGTACTAATTCAATCAAAACAGTAGTCGTTAGTCCGAATAGGGCGTTTAGACGGTTGCGCACCAATTACTAAGCGTTCAGGCAACCGAGATTGATTCAGGATGATCAACCCCAATGATAGCGACGATTGTGCTAAGTCGCTCGTCAAACTCCCCCCCTTCACCGTTAACAATGTAGAACCCTGGTTTCTCCAGGCCGACCTCGTCTTCAGAGGGTCAGGCATAACAGATGAGGGGAGGAAGTTCTTTGCCTTAGTAAACAGCTTACCGACCCAGCTGATGGGGGATTTGGCTGGCTTTATAGATGCGGACGCCGCCACGACGTACTCAACCCTCAAAAACAAAATCACAAGCCGCTTTAGGAAAGATAAGGGCCAAAGGGTCCGCGAATTGATGTCAAACCCCCTTCATCAGAACCAAAACCCGTTTGAACTCTTGAAAGAAATGAGGCGATTAGCAAAAGGCTGCATGGAAGATGACACCCTTAAGGAGTTATACATCCAGCGTTTGCCAGAGTCTGTGCGCCCCTTTCTCCTTGCCCATAACCCTTCCCTTGCACTAAACGATTTGGAAAAATTAGCGCATAAGATCCTCGGATTTAATACCGCTCATCTTAGGCAGTCGAACGAGACCTCTGGGGTAAACCAGACGTGTCCGAACGACACAAGTGCATCAATACGAGAGCTAACTCAGCGAGTTGAGGCACTGATGACGACAGTTGTCAACCAACAAGCCGAGCTCTCGAGTATAAAAGGGCAGGTTCATAGCATCAGACCAGAAACACCGCACCAGAATTTTCCTAACGAATACCAGAACCCCCACCCATTTGACCGGCAAGCGCCTACGAATAGATCGTTCGGTGGTGGTCGCAATCGCCAGACAGTTCCGCGACCTACCACGAGCCATAATCCAAATTCACAAGCTAGCGGGCAGAACGAGCTGTGTTGGTATCATCAGCGATACTACCTTAAGGCCCGTAAGTGCGAGTCCAGTAGTTGCCCCTTGTATAAACTACTGCACCCAAAAAACGGGGGCAGCGCGGCGTAAACGCGAGTCAGACGTCGACGCTAAATCAACCTTTTGCAACTCGCTGTCTTACATTACTAGATCCCTTGACCAAAATTAAATTCCTGATTGATACGGGAAGCACGGTCAGCCTAGTTCCAGCCACAAACAGAGATAAGCAACGTGTAGGAGTCCCAAATTTGAAAGCTGCAAACGGTACGCCCATAATGTGCTATGGCACAAAGCGGCTCACGTGTACCTTTGACTTGCAACGTAAGCTTGAATTCGAATTCGTAATAGCAGACGTGGAGATCGCCATCATCGGTGCGGATTTCCTTCGGAAATTTGCATTGGTGGTAGATCTCCAACGCGAATGCATATACGATAATGTAACTCAAACAAAAAACCCCCTTCCCTCAGTTGCGCTTGCCAACGCCACACTGAGCGTGACCGTGAATTTAGACGAGTCATGCCCATACCAACGGGCAATGGCGGAATTCCCCTAGCTTTTCACGCCTAACGTAGAAAGTAATCACAACACGTTGACTGAACACCACATCCAGACGTGTGGCCCTCCTGTTGACGCTGAAGTGAGGCGTTTTCCCCCTGACCGTTTGCAGGAGGTTAAAGACGAGTTCAAAAACATGTTGGACGACGGGACTATTCGCATCTCGAAAGGTTCCTGGGCCAGTCCCCTTTTGCTGGTGCCCAAAAGTAATGGCGAGACGCGCATATGTGGAGATTTCCGGGCACTAAATGCAGTAACCGTGCCCGACCGTTTTCCCATACCCCACATACACAATTTCACTGCAAATTTAAACGGTGCTAGAATTTTCTCAAAAATCGACTTAACAAGAGCCTTCCATCAAATCCCAATGGAAGAGAGCTCGATCCAAAAGACCGCCGTCTGTACACCGTTCGGCTTGTACGAGTACCTCCGCATGCCCTACGGTTTACTATAATGATTCTTCCGTGTGTGAGATTCGAAAATAACATTTACATAACAGCAAACTCAAATCCCACCGTTCGGCCACCATTTAAATGGTTCTTCCTCGCTGTTAGTACTTTGATCGAATTTATAGGTCATTTATTTCCGATGACATATTTTTCAGTAAATTTCTGATGTTACTCTGTCATTAATATTTTCTGATGTCATATCTTTCTGATTACTAATGGCTAAATAATTGCAAGGGATTAAATAAACAGGCTTCCAAATTAGTTATTCAAAATAGAAATGATGACTTGGAAAAATAACGATGGCTTCTGATTCAAATAGTTAACACAATCGATGGACAGGAATTTATTTCTAATCAGTTCATATCGAGGTGAGGCCTCGTTACTGAATCAGTCAGCGAAATAGATTATATAATACATTAAATGAATTTGCGTGTACATCATAGGTACAGAATATCACTTCCTACGTTGAAAGCGAATGCCGATCCAGCACGTGAGACAACAAGAATGAATGGTAATAGTGGATACATGAAGGATTGATACTCATCTGCACTCAAATTCCAGATTGACGACAGAAAAAAAAAGAAAAAACATTTATTTCCAATAAAGTACAAACATGAAACGTCGATACATTGGATTTTAAAACACCTTAACCTAAAGGCATCCTTAATTGAGAATGACACATTGGTATTGGGATACCCGTGTAAAATGTTGAATCAAAAAATGATTGACAGAAAAGCACATCAAAAATGAGTTCCTTAGCTCTGCCTAATCTGATTTAGACAGTGCATTTGAATATAAGTTACCAAGAGAACACAATACTCGTAACGCTTAGTTGAAAAATTTTTTCGTTTGTGCGCATTTAAATTGAAATAAGAGCAAAAGTCGCGTTTAAATACAATAAACACAGAGACCCTTAATTCATACATGGTTATCGTAATACCCATGTTAATTAAGTGTTGAGACAA
>JACJUY010014613.1:0-17248 GCA_014220935.1 Platorchestia sp. MABIK | reverse complement strand
AGTATACAGGTGAGCCCTTGTCATTTATGTTCCGCTTATACTTAAACTTATTTCTATTCTAGCGTTACCGGCCCCAGATGGGTGCCAGGCAAATATGTGTGCAGTAGTGCCCGTTTATTCGGGGTTAGTTTCCACTGTGCCGGGTGGTTTGCACACAATATATAAGCATGTGGAAACGTGGACTACAAGTTTTGTATTTCTAATTAAATAATTTTAACATAACGATCATTAGTTGATAAGCATTTAATTTAAATATAAATGGATGATCACACAAAAAATGTATAGTTTACTACGGGAATGCTTTACAATAATAAAGAGATGAGTTCGGTAATGTTACAAATTGAGAGTGAACAGAAAGAGACAACTATTTCTAGCTAAAAATGCCAGTTGTCGGTTTAGTACACACAGGTGCATATATACATGTAAATATATACACATTTACGTGCACATACATACACCTAACACGTAAACGTACACAAATACATTTCTATGGATCGAGGAAATCACAATCCATACGCGTCCCTTGAAATGCTGTGCGATGTTCTGAAATATAGAATAATGAGCAAAGGAAATTCGTGACAACTTTTTCAGTATGTGTTGCTGCTTACAATTTCTAATGAAATATTGTAACGATGTTTAATTAAATATTGTATCGAAAAAATTATTGGGTCATCAGCGTCTGATTTATCATATGTGGGTGATCGCGTAACAAACTTTTGTATATTTTTTATAAATGGTATATACCAAGCCTTTTTCTCTTTTAGTAGAGAGTGGCTGAGTATCATTGACATGGTACTCTTACAGGGAATGTACATGATAGGGGTTCCCCAGGCCCCTAGTCACGCCCGAGCTTTAAGGCCTTATTTTCCTCTCGTTTAGTGCCCCGGTAACACTCCTTGAGGACAGTGACCACACTGCAGGCAACGACCCTGATTTGCCGCGTCAGCGTTTTTCACGCCAACCGCTGCGTACAGGGCTCGAACCCGTGCATGAAGCACAGAACGCCAGCGCTCTGTACACTCGGCCACTGCAAGGCCATTTTTTATAAATGCTTTATAATAACTTAGTGAAATGAAGTATTGCGTAGTGACCCATTCACCCATCTACGCACGCATTGCGTGCACCCGTACACACACTCACAAGTAAGCATGTGCGCAAATATCAGCGTAAACTAGTCAGTATAAACTAGCATTCCAATCGAGAAACACCGAGAAAATACCTTTTATTACGGCCTGAATTTTATGAAATTTCCGAACTAGAAATAGTGGCCCAAAACAGTCTATCTTGAGTCAGAAACATGAAAACGATTGTCCTACAATGGTTCCCAAGTACAGAAATATTTCCAGAATATGTGAGGCCTAGGTTCGGTTTTTATAATATACTCTAGAGCGTAAGAGATGATATGATAATTGCACTCCACTAGCCTAACAAGAGCATTTTAGGATGTGAATAAGAAACAAAACATGAGTGTCCTTATGAGTTTCATATTAGAAAAAAATCACATTATCTTTGAAATAAGGCCCAAAATGTCTGCAATTGATAAACATGCATAGGTACCACATTTTACATGTATAAGACGTTTAAGCTTTGGATTGCTTTGCAATAATAGAATGAAATGATGTGTTGTGTAGTGTTAGAAGTTGAGAGTGAGAAAAAAGGCTGAAATTCATAGTTTATATACCAGTTGCTAGTCCAGTACCCACAGGTGTATGTGCACGTATGCACACCCATATGCGCACATGCACCCAAATTCGTACACACATATACAAATAAGCATGTTTGCAAATCCCAGCCTATAGGTGATCAAATCATAATACCCACGCATCCATTCCAAACTGTTGTGTGATGTCTTGAATCATAAGAAAATTAGCAGGGAGAGTATTCAGCAATGGAGATACCAGGCAAATGAGATTCGTCAATACGTGTTCGGCATGTTCTGTAGCGAAGAATTATCGATGAGACGTAAGATAGCGAATTATTTTCATTTAAGTCTGGTATTCCAACTGCAGTAATTTCACCGCAGGAAAAGCAGCTCTTCTGGTGATTATAGGAAATGGAAAAATGATTCGACAATTATATTCTTCGAATTTACATATCACTAACTTCCCTTAGATCAATTGAGCTGCAAAATTCATTGCACATCAGGATTGTAGTAATGAACCGATCATTGAAAACATCTCTTTTAAGATTATTTGTATTGGAGAAAAATTCTTACTTTGAGATTGTGTGCGCAAACCACCCGACCAGTGGAAACTAACCCCGAATTAACGGGCTCTACTGCACACACATTTGCCTAGCGCCCATCTCGGGCCGGTAACGCTAGAATAAAGATAATTAAGGACAAGCGGAACATAAAGGCACAGGGCTCACCTGAAGTTTCGAAAATTATGTTTAGGCGAACAATCTTCAATGTAGCCGGCTGTCGAGGACACAAGAGTCCCCTGTAGCGAAGGTCGGATTGCCGTAGAGCAGCGGCACACATAAGGAGGTGCACACACGCCCACGGCTTAGTTCAGTCTGTCGTGTCGGCCTTTGGCTGACACGCTCGTCAGCTTCCCCGAATCCCTTGCTATGGCTTGGGACTCGTTGCAAGAAGAGCAGACGAACATTTTTAGTTTTCATATACGTTTTTCGCCGAAGATGTGAGAAACACCCGCCATTGCTCCGCTTAGTCTTAAATTACCAGCGTTATTAATTTTTAGGCTGATCAAGCGAATCACAGCCCTTGAACTATATTGCCGAAGGCTCTTAAATCTGCCTTACAAAGTCCGCAATGGATCTCAGCGTTCGAGCAATGGCTAGAATTTCGACAAGTGGCAGGAAAATAGAATGGAAATCTAAGAAAGCATTTCAATTATATAGACATGAAACAGAAAAGCAATCTTAATTTTCATAACCATGAGAAATAAATTTCTAGATATGGTTTAATATCTTTTAAAAATGTGTTCAACTGATGCACATAACTGTTACGATGAAGGTCGGTGCAATGATTGCAGGACGCTATTGAAGACACCAAGAATTGCGTGAATCCGTGGGAAGACTTCTAAAATTCTACCAATAAGGTCTTCTTCAGAATGATTTGTGGTGGTCTCAACAAGCCGTTCGCTTGTACGCCACCATTTAAGCTTCAAGCGACCAGCTGGCCCCTCACGCAACGGCGGGCTCTGCGGCGCCACCCCAGGCAACGACGGGCGTAGAGACATTACCTACCAACCAATGGGAAAGCGTGCTCAGCGCATTACCGCTCTTACCAGGTCCTATATAACGGCGTGCAGTAGAGGCTCGGGCAGTCTTCTCATCGCGGCTTTAATTTTTACAACACGCACCGAAAACGCTTTGCCAGCTACTGCCTCAACTGCCTCTACCGCTGCTTTGCACACAAGAATCCCTCTACCACCATCCGTGCTGCCACTCCACATCGTCTGACGGTCCTCCAATACCTATCTTGGTGCATTACAACCAAACAGCACTATTTTTCCCGTGTGCCATGACTGCCGCCGAAATTCCCAATAGAACGGCATTTATTCCTGTAATATAGCGGGAAATGTAAGTTTTAGTTAGACAGACCAAAAGTTGGCAACGCTCGTGACAGCAACAATCGCAGTCAGTCTATCAAGTCTTGATTTAGACTAGTGGTTGTAAATATTGAGTTCACTTAAGTTCAAGGTAATTAGGGCTAGTGAGGGTCACCAGACGCCTGGGCAGGCATCAATTTATATACAATAGTTAAATGAATGACTCATTTAATGGCCACTATGACTCAGAAGGAGTGATAATCCAGACGCTCAACCGGCGTCGTGACTCAAAACGTCTCCCAACCATCGATTGAAGGCAAATGAAAGAACTTAGAATGCTCTCGCCTTAGTAAGATTTATTGGTAGTCGACGAGTTGCTGCTGGGTCTTGTCTCTTCGTGATGAGGGATCCCTGGGTACAATCCTGATAGTAGAACTCCAACCGGGCTGTGGCGGTAAGTGTGAGTTCGTGGTGTGCTCAGGTAATTGGATTTAATATGGGAGCAGAGTGATGGTGGTGGAGACTAAGATACAATGACATGTAAATTAAGCAAGGGTGAAGGATGAAAGATGCAGCCTCCGGGGAGGTGCAGAGTTTGGAGGGCTGTGTGGCTAAACTGTGTTCAGAGTGTTACTGAAAGGTTGGGTCCACCGTGTACTGTTCCTCTCATCAGTTGATCAAGATGTGAGCTTAAGGGGGTGACTGAGGAGATGGTAGGTAGTGTGGAATGGTGTAGTGTCTCGTAGGTCTCCTGTGCGGGAACAGTAGGCTGGGTTACTGTGCACAGGTTAGAGAGCGTATTCTTATACACATGCAAGGCCGTCACAATCTATGTATCGCAAGAAGAACCCTGAACAAGATAGTCTCTACCAATGAGAATCAGACCGCAGCTCAGGCGCCCGAGTGCAAGTCTGAGATATATTAGCACCTTGACATAGGTTTTTAGACACCAACTGGAGAATTTTCTATAGGTGAAGACTTTTGCAATCACTGGCAATAAGCCATGGCTACGATTTAAGTAGCTAAATCTATTTCACAGTCCCGCCAGGGAACATGCACCAATTATCAAAATAGTGAGGTATTCTATCACAATGCAAAAATAATATCCTTGTTCTACTCAGCATGCTGCTGTGATTAAAAATACAAAACTTTCCAACTGGTTGTTAGTTGAGCAGTTGTAACTTCCGAGGTCTGTACACCTAATCATAATGTTGCAGCATGTAAACAATTGAAATTGAAGCCTGATTTGGTCACCTAATCATAATGTTGCAGCATGTAAACAATTGAAATTGAAGCCTGATTTGGTATTAAATAGTGAAAGGTTAGTCTGAGTATCTTGATCTACTTTGTTGCTAACAAAAATTACACTGCTAAAAATGTAGTGAATTTAAGTATGGTTTTAATTTTAAGTCTAAAATATCCTAGGCTTCACAGACTGGCTGTCAGTTGGGTGACTGCAGCTAAAGATTTGTGTACTTACACTAATGACGCAGCATATTAATCTAGTTTATTAAATTAAGCTAGGAGCGTAATATTTACAGCAAAGATTTGCAGGTTAAGCTAGCTCTATTGCATTTAAAAATACAAAACTTGGAAATGGTGATTAGTTGCAATAATACCTAAACCTATTACTGGCATTTACAGCTTGATAGATCTGGTTGTACCAATTCTAAATTATATTTACAAACCTAAAAATACATGACTTAGCACTTTGTCAGAAAAACACAAGCAAAATAATTGAAAAATTTCAGGTAAGTCTAATTACCACGACAACACTTCAAATTCTGCCTAACAGCTCTAAGCCACAGTATAAAAATGAGATAAGATCTAAACTTACGGGTAGTTAATGCAAGGAACGGTCATGATGGCTGAAAATATCACTGGCACATTGTAAAAAATTCAGGCACGGCTGGCAACTAAGACAAAACCTATTTTATATTGTTTAAATGCTAGGCACAAATAAAACTAGAGAATTCCTATCGTAAACAAGTTCTATTTACACAGTAACGCACAACGGTGGAAATTGAAGTCTCACCAGTCAGGAGTTTGGCCAAGATGACCGACACAATGAGATGCAGTTTGAGAATGACAATGCCGGGATGCTATAGGTCTCGACGCTCTTGCCACAAAGGAGCGCCGATGGAAATTATAATTCAATAAAAAAGTTTTCGGGTACAATTTTGAATAGATTTAAGGGTTTTATGGATGGAAATTAGTGATGGACAATTATGAAAGTGTAAGTGTTCTTTCAATTAGATTTTTACATTGTGAAATTAATGATTTGTGAAATTTAGGCTCGTATGGACCCTATGAGTCCACTACAAGTCTTCTAGTGGTCTCAGGCCCAACAACAGTAAATGTTGGCTGAGTGTGTTGTGTATAAATTACCTAATGGGGCTAAGTATCTACTCTACTTATTTCTAGCAACTATTACTAACTCTACTCTACTCTTTTCTATATATTCCAACCTATCTCCGCTCAACTCTTGCTGACCACATATCTGGTAATTGAATATATTGAGTTGTTAGGTATCTAAGAGGTGAGTGAATTTTTTACCATATGTGATGTGTCATTACTATTGCTATTGATGTGCTATTTGTGCCTATTGATGAGGTACTGTATTACTATGCCTATGTTGATCTAACCTCGGGGTGTTAGTGATATCTTAACCCTTTGTAGAAGCCTAGTGTGGAATTGCTATGTTCTGTAGAATAGGCCACCATTACTACTAATAATATTATCTTTTATAAGCTATACAATAATTGGCGACGAGGTGTTGGTAGAACTACTGGGAGTGACTAAGTAGTAGTGACTAGTGAGGGAACCTAGAATTTGCCTAGTGATTTTTTGTTTTTGATTTTTTCTGTTCACTGGTGTTACACCACCTAAGAAAATTCAATATGCCGTTGATAGGCTCAGTGGGAGAGTTTAATCTTTTAGAGGGAGAATTTGTTGACTACGAGGTTAGGTTGCACTGTTACTTCTTAATTAACAAAATAGGAGACAGTGAGAAAGCGTCCACACTTATTTTACTAGTGGGTCCAAGAATTGCTAGACTCATCAAAGACCTTGTGTCACCTAAAAGCACCTTAGATGTAACTTATGCTGAGATGGTTGAAGCGTTAAGACAGCATTTTAAGCCCCCGCGCAGCCAAATTCTTGAGCGTTTCCGGGTCCATAAGCAGAACCAGAATCAAGGGGAAAGCGTCGCTGATTTTGTCGCTAGCTTGAAGGCCCTTTCACATACCTGTTATTTCAAACATGAAGTGCTAGAAGAAACGTTGCTGGACAGATTCATATTGGGTGTGTCCAGTAATGACCTTCAAAATTGCTTGCTGAATGAAGCTGGCCTGACATGGTAAAAAGCCGGGGATCTGGCCACTGCTAAAGAAGCTACACTGAGAGATACAGTGGGGTTGAGGCAACCTAATTCTATTTTGAATGTAGGTCAGACTAGAGTTCAGCAAACTGCTAACAGGCCTCAGGGCAGGATTCAGGCACAAGCTAGCCCCAAATCAGCATGCAGTGGCTGTGGAGGTTTGCACTGGCGTAGAGATTGCCCCTATACAGACAGTAATTGTCATGGTTGTGGCCAAAAGGTCATCTAAAAAAATGTTGTTATAAACTATAAGGGCAGAAATCTGCCTAAGGCAACAAAAATAATGTTGTGCATGCCATGCATGAAAAAAGGGGGAAGGAACACCACTCTAACCCTAATGGAACTAGCAATGTGACCAGTGCAAACTACCCAGTTTCCAATCTAAGCTGTAATGGGGAAACATTTTCCCTAGCCGAGGAAATGAAACCTCCAATCAGAATAACATTGTTACTTAATGGTGTGCCATTAGAAATGGAGGTAGACACAGGTGCTGCCAGGTCTATCCTTTCAAAAGCAACCTACTGGAGGTTACCCACCAAGACAAGACCCGAGCTGAGATCTTCTGATGTTAAGCTTAGGACTTATGGGGGAGCTGAACTAGTTGTTTGTGGGGAGATCAGGACTAACATCCAGCGTGAAGCTAGTGTAGGGCTCCCCAGCAAGCAACAAATGTAGTTGTAGACAGGGAGGGGCCAGCCTTGCTGGGTAGAGACCTGATTGACTCCCGAGGGTTAACTACAATAGCCAATAGTGTGCATAAGCTGGTTACCCAGCCAGAAGGGCCAGTACAAAAATTTCCCAACCTTTTTCAACCAGGTCTAGGTTTGCTTTGAGGGAAGGAAGTTCAAAATTGAGATTGATCCCACTGTAGTACCTAAGTTTTGCAAAGCCAGGAATGTGCCTTACTCACTCAGACCTAAGGTGGAGGCAGAACTAAATAGACCGGTACAGGAAGGTATTCTCACCCCTGTACAGTACTCTTGGTGGGCAGCGGCTATTGTTCCCGTGCTCAAAGCTGATCAAAGCATCCGAATCTGTGGTGACTATAAATTAACTGGAAACCGCGCCACTAAGCTAGACACCTACCCTATGCCCAGGGGGGAAGATTTATTTAGCGGGTTAGCGGGAGGAGTTATATACTCCAAGCTAGAAATGTCTCAGGCCTACGCTCAACTACCCTTGGATGAAGACTCCAAGGAACTCACGGTAATCAACACCCGCAGAGGTTTATTTGCCTATAACCGTCTCAGTTTCGGAATTGCTTCCGCTCCCGGGATCTTTCAGCGTGCCATAGAAGGACTATTACAGGGCCTCCCAGGAGTGTTCTGTTACCTGGATGACGTCCTGGTGAGTGCCACAAATGAGCAAGAGCACAATAAGCGTCTCCATCAAGTTTAATCTAAACTACAGGGGGCAGGGCTAAAACTGAAAATGGATAAATGCCAAATAGCAGTGCCACAGGTATCCTACCTTGGATACCAAATCGACAAGGATGGATTGCACCCCACTGCAGAGAAGGGAGCAGCAATCCAGAATGAACCAGCTCCTAGTACTGTGACTCAACTGAGAGCCTTTTTGGTGCTACTGAATTTTACAGGAAATGTCTAAAATCATCTACAACTATGCTGGTACTCCTAAATACCTTACTGAGGGATGTAACTCCTTGGAAATGGGGTGCAAGTCAGGAGAGGGCATTCCAGAAATCTAAACAAGCCCTTCTAGACTCCCAGACCTTGATCCATTTTGACCCTAACCTACCCATAGTGGAAGTGGCCGACAGAAGTACGTATGGTGTGGGAGCGGTGCTGTGTCACCTTTTTGATGGAATTGAACCATACATTTTTGTTTATTTCGGTCAATTTTGCCTCCTGAACCCAAACAGCCACCGAGCGTAACTACTCCCAGACTGAGAAAGAAGTTCTGGCTATTGTTTTTGCACTCAGAAAATTCCATTGCTTCCTGTGGGGAGAGGACTTCACAGTGATCACAGACCACAAACCTTTGCTAGAACTATTTGATCCGGGTAGAAGCATTCCCCCGATGGCATCTGGGCGCATCCAGAGATGGGCTCTTCTGCTGCAATCGTACAAGTTCACTTTGCGTCACCGGTCTGGCATGCTGTTAGGCACGGCTGATGCTCTCAGTCGTCTACCTTTGACAACTCCCGAGGAAGCCACTCCCATTCCAGCGGAATGGACGTCCCTAGTAAACTTCCTCGAGTCAGCTCCGGTCACCAGCACCCGCGTTCGCGACGGCATCCTAAGGGACCCAGTACTATCGACGGTATACAAAAACTGTCAGTTAGGCTGGACTTCGACGGTAATCGGGGACCCCGATCTAGCTCCGTACACTCGGAGGAGAGACGAATTGTCCTCACAAAATGGCTGTGTGATCTGGGGAGCAAGATTAATTGGACCCCAAGCCCTCAGACAAGCTATTGTGGATGAACTTCACTCTGGCCTTGCAGGATCATCCAGGATGAAGGACCTAGCTCGCAGTTATGTATGGTGGCCCCTTCAGGACAAAGATCTAGAAGAAACGACTAAGTCATGCAGCGAGTGCCTGAGCACTCGAGCCGCACCGACGAAAGCTGAACTCCATCCGTGGGAATGGCCGGCGAAGCCTTGGCATCGCATACACATCGACTTCGCGGGCCCAATGGATGGAAAATACTATCTAGTGATCGTGGACACACACTCTAAGTGGGTTGAAATATTTTCCACAACTACCACAACCTCTGGCGAAACGATCTCGTGCCTGAAACACACTTTTGTGACGTTTGGATTTCCGGTAACAATTGTTTCGAACAACGCAACGTGTTTCACATCGGCTGAATTAAAAAAATTCGTGAAGGCATGTGGTATGCGGTATATTATAAGTGCACCATACCATTCTTCAACTAATGGACAAGCAGAGCGAAAGGTACAAACGTTCAAGAAGAATATACGGAAGTCAACGGAACCCTTACGCCTAGCACTAGACAGATTTCTGTTCAACTATCGGCTAACACCCCACTCGACAACAGGTGTTACGCCTGCCGAGCTGATGTTAGTCAGGAAAGTTCGCTCTCGTCTTGATCTACTTTGGCCGTCAGAAGCAATTCCCCAAAATGGACTCCTGCTACCACCGTTGAGAAAATGAGCCCGGTATCATACAAGCGCCAACTGAAGAGGGGAGAGGTCATTCGTCGACATCAGGACGAAGTTATTACCTGCTCGAACACCATCCCTTAACCCATGGAACAACCTACTGAGGAAACCGTGTTGATTCCACAACCTGCTCAAAATCCATACCCGCCACCTCCGACTAATGAACCTGACCCAGAAATACCTGACTACTCGATTCCCACCCTGGAGGCAATGTTGCACGAGCCTCCAAGTGCTAGCATCTCACGCAGGTCTAACCGGGCTCGGAAGCCTGTGGTGAGATTGGACCTCTAGGATTGACTAGGTACAATAAGAGGGTAGGGTTACAAGGGGGGGCTTCTAATTAAGGACGGAGGGGTGTAATATAACGGGAAATGTGAGTTTTAGTTAGACATACCAAAAGTTGGCAACGCTCGTGACAGCAACAATCGCAGTCTTCTATTGGTCTCAGGCCCAACAACAATAAATGGAGGCTGAGTGTGTTGTATATAAATCCCCTAATGTGGCTAAGTATCTACTCTACTTATATCTAACTACTATTACTAGCTCTACTCTACTCTTTTCCATATATTCCAACCTATCTCCGCTCTACTCCTGCTGGCCACACGTCTGGTAGTTGAGTATATTGAGTTGTAAGGTGTGTAAGAGGTGAGTGAATTATTTACCATATGTGATGTGTCATTACTTTTGCTATTGATGTGCTATTTGTGCCTATTGATGAGGTACTGTGTTATTACGCCTATGTTGATCGAACCTTGGGGTGCAGTGATATCTTAACCCTCTGGTGAAGCCTAGTGTGGAATTGCCATGTTCTGTAGACTAGGCTACCATAACTACTACTACTAATATTATCTTTGATAAGCTATATCACAATTCCAGTTCTGTTTTCATACCCTGTCGGGTTCGTTAGTACCTCAGGAACTCCCTTCGGGCATTGATTTTCAAAGTCCTTAGATATTCATAGTCTGACCGGAGCGTAAAGTAGCTTGAGGGAGAACACCACAGATTCGGTGTTTTGTAAGCTACATCAAACTCATCAAATGCTCCTCAAGTAAAAATCTTGGCTTTGAGAATTTGAAGATTTGAAGCTTTGAAAATCTTGGTGGCTTTGTGATGAGGCCGCCATAGCCGGTCTAGCGATTGTTGCTCTTTTCAATCACACGGTTATTGAGTAAAGTGTGTACATTGCAACCGTCTCAAACTTATGTTGAAAATTTTTCTGCAATATGTCGGTCACCCTATAAAAAAGACATACATAGACACACACATACATATTTTTATTCTTTCGGTCAAGGATTTATACACTCAACACATAATGCTCATACACACACAATCGCATTTACACATGTGAGCAATTTTCAACGTACAGGACTGCACCTTTGTACATTCATACAAGATGACAGGCCTGTAACATCAATAACCTTGTTTACAAGTATGCGAATGCTAATCCCTGGCCCAAGGGAAAGGGAGAAGTCAACGGAAGAAGATTACTGAATCAAAACAGAAAAAAACAAGGTGAGAAGGGAAGGAATATATGAGAGAGGGTTCATCAGTATAGTAACAAAACATCAGAAAAGGATGACCGGGGGTCGGCGAAGATAGTAAGGATACGTTTATGAATGAAAATTTTCATCACAGAAATAAGAAAAGACTGGAGTTTAGGCTTTCCACCCAGGGGAGGAATACCGTCCCAACAGCTTTTGATTAGCTAATAACCCAAAAAATATAGAGTAAATTAGTAAAATAATGTGACTTGGTTTTTGCCATTTCCTTCAAAGAAAATTGTTCACTGCTCAGCATTGACAGAAGCCTGACACCGACATCCACTAGGTGTTAGGTTTGTGACTACACTTCAGCGCTGCCGACGTTCTACTGGTAGTTATCGCTTCACAGTACTGTTAAGAAAGGAGGAAAGAAAGAAAAAAAACGTTTATAAAAAAATTAATACAAGAAATGTATTACAAAAATTGGATTTTAATGATTTATCTACTCAAAGAAAGAAAAATAGTTTATTCACAAATAAGTTGAGACATGCAATATATTACCACAATTGGCTTTTGAATATTTATTAATATAAAGGTCAATAATTGCCAAACAAACCGTACTAGGTGTACAATAGCCGTCTCAGAGGTAAACTACATTATTGTGAAAAACAATGAAAACATTTTCTCTTTGATATTTTACCTAAGGCAAGAAGACTGAAAGTTTATATATACTTCTAATACTACCGGAGATTGCCTCAGAGATTATTCGCTCTAAACTGAAATGAGAGAAGAAAAGACATGAAACTATCTACTGAGACAGACAGAAATAACGGCCAAAATGATTTTCAAGTAGTGAGAAATGGTTAGCCGAAAGTAATTTATAAAAGACGTTGCACAACACTCACATCTAAAACAAATAAACTATCATGCACGCAAACATGAATATCAGAGCTTGTTAATCATACAATAAGTGAGATGATTTGTTTATTAATTCAAAGCTCGGTGAATAAAAGTTATTAATTCGGTTTCGGTTTCACGCTTGAAGGAGGTTTAACTTGGGTGTATCTAATGACCGCGGAAACAATTAGAGATGAGCTGCGTGTGCGTTTACGAGCAAGAGCCAGAAAATAGATCGAACCTCATGGTGATATCATAAAAATCAGAGATCGCCGGCATCATCTGCTTCGAACAGGCCAGCCGATGCTGTGACTTAACGGGCGTCGACCATGGAGTCATGGGGGCGAAAGCCAACACTCGTTCCCGGCTATTTTTGTGGTTACCATGGGTTGACATGGTAACCACCGAGCCGAGCGACAGATAAAAAAATGTCCCACTCCTTAACTCCCCCTTCTTGGGTGTAACTTCACTTATGTATGAGGAGTCTCTCAGGATGATTTATCCAGGGAAGAGACACTCCGGGTTGAGCTGCGATAGAGAGCGGTCAAGCGCAAGGGAACTGAAGGTCACTTGGATTTGGGTCGCGAGTTCGGACTCAGAGAAATATTCGACTCAGACGGTTAGCGGTGAGAGCGAAACATTATTTAAAGGCTTTGTCACTTGCTTGATAGCGTCGTTTCCGGTTCAGTTTCACGGGCTACATGTTCGTGGTTCGGAATCGGAGAGATAATTTTCCAGGGATCGGGTCTCAACTTGTATGTAAAGTGGTCAAGAACCAGTGTCCAGCGAACGTTCTAACAATCGTAAAGCGCTGCTGTAGTCGAAGTCATCGTCGAGTCTGTTATGGGTTGTTGAGCCTCCGTCCGCGTGTGCTCGTCCTTCATTCTTACTTGCCTTTCCCACGCATATATTACTAATATATGTGATGTCTAATCATTTACCCTCTCCCTCGCACGAAACGCGCAAGAAACACGCGCCGAGTAGCTCGGTCAACGCTACCAAATCGTTGATAGAATAAGTAGGGGTGGACGTAAAGGCTACTGTATACGCGCCAACGCCACCCATTCATTCATACTCATAAAATTCGAGACTACGGTCTCTGGTAGCAGCAACCCTCTTTTTATTCAAATGAAGTTATCATTCTAACAAAGTTCACCAAGAAACGATTACATGTACTTTTGGTATTTGCGGTGAGGTTTCATGGTGGTTCGTTTTGCGAGTGGGAAAGCGTGAATAGAAATTGAAGAAACACGAAGGAGAAGCCGCGGGTTCGAAGCGACAACGCAGACTGCATCTTCAAAAGATCCCAAAACAGTAAATAATACAATTTTTGCGCTCTCCATAAGACGATTAAGAACTACTGTCAGATAACTGTGTTCATTGTGTAGGCTGTTGGCAGCGTAACCGAAGTTGAGCGGTGGCAGTCATTGTTCCAGAGATTATCATTACACCGAGACGAATAAGAGCCGAAGGATCATAAAGCCTTAAAGCGATTCCCTGCGAACTCGAGCAAGCCTTTGGAAAAGAGAAATTTGAAGAGAAATTGTTGCTCTGTGCTCGTGTTTAAAATCCCGTTAATTGATGACGATGAGTTAAAGAACACTCAATTGATAGTAATAGTGATTCTTTCGTGTCCCAATGAAGCGCATTTTTTTTCGTGAAACGAGTGCATATTAGAGTTAAGAATTTTTGATTAGTAGGATTACAAATTGCGTGGAGCGATTAAACGTGATTTAATTAAGGGCACCATTTTCCAGCATTTTCAGTCAAAAATTCGATTATCCCGATTTTCTTTATTATTGCTTTAAAAGAGTTTGAGATATGTTCCCGAATATCTGTAGAAATATCAGGAACGTATCCCAGCGCTAGCGCCCCCCAGAAAGGGGGTTAGTGCAGGTAGTTAGGGATAAACTGAAGTCAAGGCGACACAGCCGTACTTGTACGCCTTTCTTTGTGTAATAATGTGTAGATTTCAACTGTAAATCATTATCTAATTGAATTGAAGTATGTAACAGTCCTTTAGAAGGGTCTGCCACGACTTTTCACTGCCCTCCACCCCTTCCCTCCTCCGAAAGGGGAGGCGGGGTAGCTGTGCAAGGCTCTTCATTGGCTGGTAAAAGTAATCAAGTCGTATTTTTCATTTGTATATTTTCATGAGAAATACGTTATTTATCTAGGTGAAAGTATATTAGAGTAGTCCATGAACAATTTTCAGCCTAATGGGGGGAAAAAGCTGATGTTTTAAGGGGAGCATCCCCCTTACGGAACTTTTTTTTATTATTAAACCTAGAGTAATGAAATTTGGTTTACTGATAGGAAATGCAATTTAGAATCATTCATCTGTCGGGACAAACTGCGATTTTCTTGAAAAGAAAATGGGAAATCATAGAAAACGACATTTTTTGTTTTTTTTTTAAATGTTTCTTCTCTGACAGTTTTTGAGCTACAGTAATGATTTTGGTATCATTGGATGCAGAAAGACGTGTACATTCCAAAAAATTAAATGCTTTTCCTCAAATTTCCATTTTTAAATAAAAAAAGAAAAAATTAGAGAGAATAATTTTTTTTCTCGAAAAAATTCGGATTTATGACGTCATAACTTTGAAACAAAAATCCATTTTGAAAGAAATTTTTTTGGAAAGCCCTTCTTTTTTCGCATCCAATGATACCAAAATCATTACTGTAGCTTGAAAACTGTAGGAGAAGAAGCATTTTGAATCCCTTGAGGACTAGGTTTTCAGTTTTATAAAACAATAGAAGTTTTCAGGACATTCGTTTCAAAATCTCCGAAATTTACAAAGCTGGAGCAATGCGGTTTGTTGCATTTGAAATTGAAATGTATGCTCTAAAATTTGATAAAAGTGGATTTTCAAAAAATTTCAACTGAAACTTTCCGTAGACTTTTAACCCTAAAATTATAACTTTTACCCTACCTCTTTCAAAATATTTTTTTATAAATTTTGAATGAATTCATATTAAAAAAAGTCTAAATCAAATTTTGGAGCACACATTCTATTTTCAAATGCAACAAACCGCATTGCTCATGCTTGATAAATTTCGGAGATTTTTAAACAAATGATATATATATATATATTGATATTATTAGGAATAATAAATTTTCTATGCCCTAATGAAAAAAACTTGATAAAGAAAAGTTGTTAGGAATTTAGAGATCTAGTAGTCTGCAAATTTTCATAGACGTAAGTCCAATAGAGAAAAATCTACGGTTGAAAACAAAATGGTCCCCTTAACGTACAGATTTTTTTGTTCTGTTGGGGCAAAATTAGCGCAAATTACTGTCGAGAATCAACCGTGAGCGGGATATTTTAGTCTGCAACGTGAATTTCCTTTGTATCAGAGTAAAAGTAGCCATCGATTTACAGCAATCTAGGCAGAGTAAAATAAATAATAAGACGGGCAATTATTGCACTTATTGATCGAATTAATAGCTGAGTTCTGAGTAGCAGAAATGACAAAAAATAACGATAATTCGATAAAAACATTGAAAGAAAGAAAGAAAAACCGTTTACTTCCAACGACGTTGTCACAGGAGATACATGCCAACATATTGGCTTTAAAAAATTTCTTAATATAAGACGTCCTAAGAAAAACGTTACATACGAGGAGTACTAATAGACAAACGTTCAATACGAGTAGTACTAATAGACAAACGTTCAATACGAGGAGTACTAATAGACAAACTATACGAGATGTACTAATAGACAAGCTATCAGAGGTGTACAAATAGGTAGACCATTCGAGGCGTACTAATAGACAAACTATACGAGGCGTACTAATAGACAAACCATACTTGGCGTGCTAATAGATTAACCCTGTCAAGGGACAGTTGAACAAAAAATGAAAAAAACATCGCATGGATATTTCAAATTCCAAGAGATCGCTGACAAATTTTAAATAATTCAAATACTACTAAAGAATTCTTCGGAACTCCTAGGTTATTAGTTGAATCGAAGTAAGAAAAAGACAATAAACGCTATACTGGAGCAAATTGAATTTCAAACGTAAATGACTATCATGTACTATTGAGAAAAGGTTAGTCACAAAGTAATTTATAAAGAACATCGCACAACACAGCAAGCCATCTAGAAACGCGTATACAAACTTACACGCAAAAATGAAATTCATGGCTTGTTTAGCATACGGACAAAGAGATAATTTTTTCACTAGCGCTTTATTTCATTTGTCCGTTTAACGAGGTAGCAGACATGGATTGACTGATTCAGGAACCCCAAATTCGGTAACGGTACGATCCGTTCTCAGCAAACTTCCAAAACTCGACGGAAAGTCGAATGTTATAAAATTCATAATGAATGTCAAAAACGCGCCACTCTAAGGAATGAACGGAAAAACAATCTGCTGAAACAATTCTTGTGCATAGAGGCCACCGAGAGCTTCTTAGACTCTAATCCGGAGCTCGAGGAATGTGATTTAGCGACTCTGTCCGGACGCCTTGAGGTACGTTTTCTTAGACGAATTTCCATACCCGATACGTACGCCGAATTTTTCGCCGTCAAAATAGAGCGATCTACGATAGACGATTACGCTGGGTGATTAGAAAGCTGCACGGCTTCTCTTTTTCATGTAATAAAGGAACTCCGAGATGAGTCCACCCGAGATGAGTTAATGGTGACTGTATTCATTAAGGGCCTAGACCCGGCATTGAAAAAAAAAACGCAGCCAGTGAGCCCAAGAAGCTTGCCGATTGTATCAGAACGGCGCAAGAAAAAAAGAAAGAAAGACAAACAGTTTATTTCCAATAGAGATGGTACAAAAGTACCATCATTGGTTTTTAAAATATCTTAAAGT
>JACJUY010014612.1:0-17248 GCA_014220935.1 Platorchestia sp. MABIK | reverse complement strand
AGGTCCACGAACCGCCGTTCACTCTTTTAGTGGTGGAATTTCACAGTTTGTACCTAAGTACATAACATTCATAACACCTTAATAAGCAGCCATAACTTACAACACCTTAATAAGCAGCCATTACTTACAACACCTTAATAAGCAGCCATAATTTATAACACCTTAATCAGCAGCCATAATTTATAACACCTTAATAAGCAGCCATAACTTACAACACCTTAATAAGCAGCAGTAATTTATAACACCTTAATAAGCAGCCATAATTTATAACACCTAAATAAGCAGCCATAACTTACAACACCTTAATAAGCAACCGTAATTTATAACACCTTAATAAGCAGCCATAATTTATAACACCTTAATAAGCAGCCATAACTTACTACACCTTAATAAGCAGCCATAACTTACTACACCTTAATAAGCAGCCGTAATTTATAACACCTTAATAAGCAGCCGTAATTTATAACACCTTAATAAGCAGCCATAATTTATAACACCTTAATCAGCAGCCATTATTTATTAACACCTTAATAAGCAGCCATAATTTATAACACCTTAATAAGCAGCCATAATTTATTAACATCTTAATAAGCAGCCATAATGTATAACACCTTAATAAGCAGCCATAATTTATTAACATCTTAATAAGCAGCCATAATTTATAACACCTTAATAAGCAGCCATAATTTATAACACCTTAATAAGCAGCCATAATTTATAACACCTTAATAAGCAGCCATAATTTCTAACACCTTAATAAACAGCCACCATTTATAACACCTTAATAAGCAGCCATTATTTATAACACCTTAATAAGCAGCCATAATTTATAACACCTTAATAAGCAGCCATAATTCATAACACCTTAATAAGCAGCCATAATTTATAACACCTTAATAAGCAGCCATAATTTCTAACATCTTAATAAGCAGCCATAATTTATAACACCTGCCGAACATTCAGTGAAGACGGGGGAGCTTCGATTCCACTACAAGAGACACCAATGAGGACCATTTCTACCAACCAACAGAAGTGCAAGCGACCAGCTTCAGGAAACACCTTAAGGAATTCTAAATCCAACTCACCTAACGCAGAATTTCATATATTGTGCACACAATGGACTTACTTTTCATTCAAACAACGTATTTAACGAGTGTTTTTGCATTTATAAAGTAGTTTTTTTGAAGTTCAATAAGCCGTTCATAAGGCCGAACAACGCAGAGGCAGCATGAGCCTCCGTTCAGAGCGAGGCCAACTATTCACGCCTAAAACAGTTTCCGCCACATCATCTACTGCACATATACTTGGAAATACTAACATACGAATTATTAACATTCATTTAAGTAACAAGGAAGTACTTACCCAAGAGTTCACGGTCGACGATGATCCATTAAAGTGACCAAAACTTTTCATCTGTTAACATTATTTTGAATCTGGAGGAAAAAACAAAATTTGCATTAGACGTCAGAACACTGAAATGAGTAACCAAAACTACACATAAGCACGCAAACCTCATCCTAATAATAAGGCTGCTATGCTCCAGAGCACGCATTAACCCTTTGCTGCCCAACGGGAACTCCAGTTCCCGTCGTGAACTCGTCTTCCAGTGTAGGGAAATTGACTAAATTTCAGGGTAATTCAACTAGTAAGGAAAGTATTTGAAGTAAATGACAAAATTAGAGCAATTAATAATATTCCTGCAACTATGTTTTAGACACTCCAGAAGTTTGACACGTGCAATTAGCTACTGATATCCACTCAATGTAAGCTTCATGGTCTATGTAATACATCTTATACTTTTTTATTTAACTTGAGCAAGTTTTTCATGAGAACATGTATTTACAGATAAAAAAGCAAAATCTAAATTGATATTTTTTCTCAGATTTTTCGGCCATTTTTTTGGGCGTGGAAGCATTCATTTTTAAAGGATAATTTTTTTCAATTTAATACTTTGACCACGGAGTGGGACAAATGTGTACCACTAGGTAAATTGTTCATTCACGCACCAATGTAACTGTACAAAATTTCAAATCATTTTGCGACCTCTTTTGAAGGAATTTTATCATACCATGAAAATATCATTGAGCTCTTACAATTTGTACATTTCTTACAAAGGACGGAAACTTATTCCAGCAAATATATCGATATCACCAGTCTGTTTTTCACTACCTAACCAAATCAACTTTACAACACGCGCAATCGTAGTCAACGTGTTAGAAAGGAAGCAAGCACCTGCTTTTGCAGAAAAAAAAACATGCTAGGGCAATTTTGCTGATATTTCAGGGTAATGACTAAAACTACCTTAGAAAATTTTTCCCTTAACAATTCGAGTGTTGGGAAGGAAAGGGTTAAATAAACTTCAGTTTTATAAGCGCCGCGGGTGTGTCAGGATAACCAGATGTTGCTGTGTAACATATGTTATCAGTCATAAGTGGACTTGACGCTTTGACTGCAACTACTAAATGTTAAGTTCAACACCAAACTCAAATTTACAGTCAATTGTAGTAAACTATTTTGAAAATACCAAACATGAACAGGATCGTGCCTTCATTTAACGTTGATTAAGTATTTATGAAAATTGAGTTTGCGACTACTGGTCGGTCGGCAGCATTATGAAAATTACCTCCGCGCACCACCGGTGGCGCACGTCGCAGTCAAAATGTTAATGCGTGGGCTGAAAATACAACACGATATGGTCATCAATAAATGGAGATCACACGTAGAGCTAAAAAATGGGTAATTACGTTGTTATACCAGAGGACAATAGCAACTTTTCCATCATTTGCTGAGAGTGGTAAGGAGAAATTCAAACACTACACAAAACGAAAGCAAGAGGCACACCCAAGTCATCATGAGTCCAAGGTTCAATTCAACATTTTCCCTAACAAACACCCTGGGAAGAGAGCTCGAAAAACTCTCGCAACAATCCTGATGCGCTACTGACCATCACGAGTCAGTTATTTGATGGCTCTTTTCCATTGGAGGCGACAGCTAACACAGGCAAATGCGGACTCCCTTTACGAGAGCAAAAATATTTTCACGCGTGTATTGGAATTAATAACCGTCGCGCATTTCGCCGTGTTTTCGTTCCTTAGGTTGCTTCAGTGAATGACTCATTGTCAACAGTCAAAGCAATTGTTGATGACAAGAAATCAATATTAAAAGCATCTAAGGGTAATGATTTTCCGTTAAATTTATAGAATTTATGATTGATGGGTGCAGGGTGCTACCTTCAACATTTAGCAAATATTACTCTAGGCGTTTGGCATAAAGGGGCTAAAACATTTTACCACAAAGGTAAGTGACTTTCGTCAACACTGGTGAACATTTGAACAAAGCCATGCGACCTCAAATTGTAGCCAGGAAAGCTAGGACACGAGAACAGCATTAGGAACACGTGCATGCGGTCTCGGCGCTGCGGCGCTCAGCCTCGTATCTCCCTCACTCTGACGGGTCTGGCACCTCAGTCTAAGCCGCTCAAGTCTTGCAACAGGGGCGCATGATGCATTTAACAACGCACTTCCAAATTAGTCAAAAATTCAATATGACACAACTGCGATGTTTAGAGAAAGAGATAGATAAGTTTAAGCCTCTCTAACCACAACAAAGATGTTAAGAAAAGGAGGAGGAATGAACCATTTAGGATGGAATTATGGGGTGTATGAGAGTCCATGCACTAAGTGTCCCAATATTCCGCGCATAGAAACGGCAAGGTAGAGATGGAGTGTGACTAGGCAAGGATAGAACATAAATTATTAGGTTTGGAAAATAGATGCCAATTTCATTAGCATTTTCTTTAAACATTGCTAGTGTTGATAAGATAAGTGAAAATATGGTACCACTACCACTTGATTCAAACATCTGTTACCGATCAACGACAGTGCTTTCGCTACGTCGATGAGCATCCCTACGCTTTAATGCTACCAAATCGTTGCTACCCAACTTTATTTTACGCATGAAAGTTTTGTTGCCGAATAAGCGTCTGGATGCTCAAAAACATGGCTGTCAGTGGGTGACAAATTCAAATAATGAAAGTGTGCTCACAGTCTCGCATCCCATTGAGCGAGGTATTCTATAGCGCCACACACAAAATGCAGCCCTGACTCGTCCTGTAGTTACAGCAGAATTGAGCAGCGAAGGACGGTCCCAGTAGGTTTTGGTTCTCTAAAGCGAGCACGCGTTGTTTCAAGATACTCGCAGTAAAGCTTTGCTCTTGCGAAAACTGAAATAGACAATTACAAAGCAGAAATAGGAAAAATTACCCCAAGTAACTTGATGTTATCAATTGCGGTCACTACACAGACCAACACATTACCATTGAACGTTGTCATATTCCAAAACGTTGACGCAGCCATACGGACAATGAATATTCATTTGTGATTCGGCAATCATTGGAATCTCAGCTTGCTACATTCAGATGAAGGAAATCAATACATCTCACCATAACCGAGCCATTGTGGCGCGTGTAGGGGCACAGCCTGAGAAGCTGATTACCATCATCTGAGGCGCAACTGGCACATCTTTCCATAAAAGAACAGGATTTTATCCAGTTAAGACTATTCCTAGACTTCAAATACAAACCGTGCAATTTAGGACTAAAAAATAAACGGTGACCAACCACTTTGCCCATTAATTAATATAATTTTGTCCAAAGTCGAAAGTTTTCAATACACGCCACGCTAAACGATTTGATTATTGAACTAGTTAGTTTAAGACTCCCTAGCCACAACAAACCCAATCTCAAAAAAATGAAGAGAAGAGACCACCTAGTATGGACTGTAGAAAACGGAGAATCTATGCATTATGATACATTGCCACACAGGAAACCACCCACAAAAAAAGTAAAGTGGGAGAGGAAAGAATAAAGAAAAATAGCAAAGAAGGCAGGAAAACTGAATAATTAAAGTAAGAAGGCCTATCTACAGCTGAGCTAACCTAACAGTATCTCTCAAAGGGCGCCAGTCCCCACAGTATAGGTATATACTAAGCTACCCAACCTAAACCTATTGCTTATTCATGTCCCCTGAGAGGAAAGATGAGGTTGTAAGTTGATTTGAACCTCCCTAACCACAACACGTGTGTTCCAAAGAAAGGAAGGATTAAGGCCCCATTTAGTACAGAGTTGAGGGAACGTGGAAACTATGCAGAAGGTGTCTTCTCCACGTAGGATCCCTCACGCATGAAGACAGTAAGTTAGGAAGGAATTCATGAAATACGATAAAAGTAGAAGAAAATAGGTGCTGAAAAACTTGGACAGCAGTGAATCGAAAAAGGACTGTCATTAATAAAACAAAAATCTATTCTATTTCAACAAGAAGACATAGTCAACTCTCAGCTAGGAAGTCCACATTTTCCCTCTGGGAGCGCTAATTCCCTTAGAAACAAAAGCTGTTTCCTCCTGAGGGGATGCACGACTTGCACACTAACACCCTACGCATAGATACTGCACGAATAAAATAAAGTCTATATAACAAGATAAAAGTTGGGGAAAAATATTAGCCGTTGAAAAAACACAGCAGTGAATCGAAAAAAGATGGTCCGTAGCAAGATAAAAAAAATCCTAGTTTAAAAGAAGTAAGGCCTACCTAAAATTCAACTCAAAAACTTTCATCTTTCTCCCATAGATACAATAGTTGTATCCCCAGAGTCCACGCGAGAATTCTACTGTATTATTAGGTGACTGCCGCGATTGCTTGAAAACATTTTCTAGAAAAATTTTCATAGGTAAACAGATGTACACATCAGCTACCAAAAACACGGTGGTTATCGAATTCAACACGTTAACCGACATGTGAGGTACACTGAGAAAATTTTCATCAGGCTGCTGACTGACCAGTTGCCACACAGTCAATTTTTATAAATACTTAAATCAAAGCTGAATGACTGCGCGATCCCGTCAATGTTTGCTACTTTCAAAATTGCTTACAATTTACTCTAAATTTGGGTTGAATATAGAACTTTAGTTTAGCCGATGGCGTTTAACGCATTAAATCAATGAATACGGAACATTCGTTTCTTGAGCACTCGTACACTTAACGCTACGAGGCCCATGGCCATTCCTTCAAGACTTCAGAAAAAATTTGCAACGTTCTCATACTCAATGTTTCGTTGAAACTTGAAAGGCCGCTCCCTTTGCCATATTATGAGCGAAGATTGACGTAATATCGTAGCATTTTGCTAACACAAAAATTAAGACCTTCTAGGAGTAACTAACTTAATATTTGGTACCTACACGGCTAATATAGTTAGTTTATATAGTTTCACTCATAGAATATAGCTATTTAAGCATTTCATCTATTATTAACCGTCAATGATTGATTGATTATAAGAAAGTTTTAGCCTCCCTTTACTACAACAAAGATGTTCAAAGAGAGGAAGGATAAAAGCACCATTTAGTATGGAGTTAAACGAACACGGAATCTGCGCACAAGTGTAAAAAAACAGTAAGCTAAGAAAGAAGTTCAAGAAACAAGTTTAAAGTTGAAGAAGAAATTAGTAGGAGCTGAAAAACAGGACAGCAGCGAATAAAAAAAGATGGTCCGTAACAAAACAAAAAACCAATTCTATTTCAATAAGAAAGAAGGCCTAACCTTTAAGCTCGGGACCTCACATAATCCTCCTGGGAGCGCTAATTCCCATAGATACAATAGCTGTTTCCCCCTGAGAGGATTAACCGTCAATGGTCAATTGGCATGTATTGTCAATTAACCGTCAATGGTCAATTGACATGTATTGCCAACTAACCGTCAATGGTCAATTGGCATGTACTGTCAATTAACCATCAATGGTTAATTGACAATACATGGATTTTTTAAATTTTTATTCTTGCACATTGATCAACCAATAAACATGTTTGAGCAGTTGCGCATCACGAAGAGATAGGGCCTAGCTTATCCAAAATAAAACCCTGCCGTTCCAGCAGTATTATCGGAAAGCCGTGCGCCTCTCTTGCAATTATCTCGAGTCGGCACCAGGACAACACCAGCACAACCATTAGGCGACTCCGCTACATTGCTTCAGCTCTGACCGAGCGGCGGCACCGCGGTTACTGCACTCACGCGCACTACGGTCGCACTAGACTTACCAAGCAAAAGAGCCTATTTCTTTCTACTGCTAATTCAAACTCAGTTGTAAGAGACTTTTGCTATTAAATCATTGAGTTATATTTGAAATTCCAATCTATCGACAAATAAACAAGAAATTAAAATAAGTGAAAAATGGCCACACAAGATATGTTTCAAAAAATTCAAAGCGCGTGCTGTGGCCCGGTTGAGGGAGGCTGGATACAACCCCAGGGGTGCTGTCCTCGCAGCCAGCGAAACAATTTTAAAAATATTCCTACAGTTGTTTAGCTCCTCAAGTGGAATCCTTCAAGTGTTCCAAGCACTAGCAATTTACGGTTAGTTACCACATATAGGTGGGATCCCTAACGTATAATACTGAACAAGTTGCTTGCTTAATTAGTCTTTCTGTCCCCTGCTTCCATACCGGAAACTGGGTCCCTGAGCGCTAGATAATGACAACGAATAGCAGTTCACCCATTAAAATTTATACATATTGATTTAAATTCATTCCGATGTTTACCTACACACAAAAATTGTAAAATTGCAATAAAATACGACAAGCAAACTGTTCGTCCAAAAAGTCATCACGACTGAATTATAACTAACTTACGTGTCATTTTTGACTGCGAGGGCAGACTACAGTCCGTATAACCCCACACCAGCCGCAGCACGCACCCCAACACTGGCGCGGCTGTCAGGCCCCTCCACAGCAGATCTACAAGCGCACCAAGGGAACTTATGATCGCATATTTTTCGATAAGAACATTGCATATTGAAACACAAGCATCAGCACACGACGCTCAGAACTCTCCCTCCAATAGCCCTATTGATAGCACGAAAGGCAATAAAACTCGCGGCCTGGCTGTGTCAATACTCGACATCATAAAGCGTTCGAGGGCTCGCTGCCAGGCAGCAGCTCGTGCAGGTCTGAGAAGCTCGCGCAGTGTCGCAGTGCCGGACACACGAGGCCCAGGCACGCACCAGAACAATTACAGCGATAAACACCGCGCTGGGCAAGGGGACATGACAGTCACGGCTGCTAATCAACGACCCGCACTTGGAATTTGAATGCTTCGTCTCATAGAAATAAGCAGTGTGCGCTTTAGCCAAAACCGCACAGAACCCTGAAGACATAACGCCGGATAAATTATTAGATTCAGCACGGTACGGCCGTGAATACGTACATCATATGGTAAATGTAGGTTCTTGCATTACTAAGAGGTATCATTACCGGTTCTACATAAGATTGACATTAACCTGGGGCCAGATTTTCACGCAATTTAAGCCATGGTAGCGGCACACCTGGCAGTTTGACTTCCTCTGAGTCGACTGGTGCGCTAGATGTTGTGGCACGTAGCGCAGCACCTGTGCTCCCAGCTATAACGCGATGACGGCGTCAATGATTGCAAAGTGCGGCCCTTAACGTGCATCATCAATACCCCCAAACCATACTGAGTAGTTGCAGCGGCTAAATTTGGCTGCTCCACCACCGCAGCAACACCGGGAGTGAAGAAGAGTACGGCCTCGACCCCTGCTCCGAGTTTCTTGCATTTCCTCACCATTACTTTTGTTATGGTTTCCCCTCTGACCCAGACACGCCTCCAAACACCAAGTAACGCAAGGCCAAATTTAATGGGCGATGTCTCTGAGAGTTAAAACTGTTGCGCAAATGTCGAGCGAGAAAGTTCAGCGATTACAAGAAAAAAATCTTAAATCCGGTGCAAGAATGAGGACATAAAATCGAGCTGCGGCACACAACGCTCGGCTGCACACAGCACTACAGCTCGCCGTCAGGTCTGCACGAGCACATGCTATCAACATCGACAGCCTTGCTCTCTAATGTCCCTACGAAAATTGATCCAAATCAAACCCAACTAACGAATCCGCAGAACGAAACGTTTCGCGACACTGAACTGGAATCACTGTTTTCTTGTGGTTGCAAATGTTTCGATCGAATTACGAAAAATCTTCGTCCAACACAAAACATGTGATAACCAAATACACGTACATCGGTCTTCAGGTAAGATGTTCTATTTAGTACAGGAAGGACGGGAATACAGCTCTTCTCCCTTCCTCCACTGAAATTCTTAGAATTTCCACAAGAAGGCAGCCAAGTCGTCCCGAGAATCCTGCCGAGAGAATCACAAAGAAGTTTCCTGCGAGCGCTGGCTGCGGAAGGGCGACGACTAACTCACATGCACCGCTTCTTAAGAGCCGTCGATAAAGAGGCGTGCTCAGCAAGCACGGAGAGCTGCGTGGCAGCGGGCGTCCACACACCTCACCTCACAAGCGTCAGCGACACACTGAGGGGAAAACACCGTCGCAGAGAATAAATCTACGGAGCGATGACACCAACGGCTAGTCCGGCAGAAAGGGCATCCCCTATAACGGCCGTCGTAACGGTAGGGGAAGAGAGGAATGGGAAGCCTCTTACTGTAGACAGACGGTGAAACTTTGGTGAAAGAAAAGGCAGCATTAGCGGCCACTCAGAAAGACCAGATTTAAGCGAGAGCGTGCGCGTAGTACAACCGATAAAATACACTTGCATGTAACACACTTTTATAGGTAACTACATTACATGTTAAATCCAGATTCACGTTTACTTTCAGCTGAATGAAACAAATTTTAAGTTAAACAGAGCATGAGCTACATCTAAATAGAAATGACATTAGCGACACAAAATACTGTCGCTTCAGCCACCCATCAAAATAACAAAAGTCGCCCAGGAATTGTAATGCACCACGCCCCACACATTGTATCACTAACTTTATTTAGCGACCTTACCACCAGTTCTCAAACAGCTGAATCTCAAGCAGGATTCCCAGACATCCAATAGCCCATTCACTGCTACAATCTGACAGTGCTTCCTTACAGAGGCATGATGTACAATAGTAGGTAGCTATGACGAACAAAAAAATGTCAATGCAATTGAAAGTGGCTCACGGTATTCAAATGCAACCTAAATTATACTGGTCGACAGTGGTGGGAGTTCGGATCCTAAGTCCGAACTTCCGATTTTCCGATCACGATCGATCTTCCACATCGGGATCACACTTGAAGATCTGAACCTCCCGGTGGAAAAGATCGGAACTGCGAGGCTTGCTCTGACAAAATATAAGTCCGATCCCGATCACGGCCGTAACGGAACAAAATGAAAACAAAACGAAGACGACCAATCCGTCTCGCGTAGATGTCGTTTCTTCTTGTACACAGCTTTAAAAACAGTTAATATTTTTGAAGCTGCGTGCGTACCAGTCGGTCTACTGCTCTGGAAGTGTCAATACACGTGGGCGACCCCTCGAGTTTTAGCACTCCAGTACTACTTCTGTTTCAGTGTATCTTCAATTTTCCCAGTTCTCAGTGATTTAATGTTATAGGACGTTTGAAGCCTTCATAGTGAGCAAAGGGATCATATATTGAACGTAATTTGTGGCAATATTGTCTCCTATGCATATAATGTATAGAAATAAATTTATGTTGATGGATCGTCTAAGCAATTATGAATTACTTTTATAATTTACAGGTTCAAATGAGAAGTGATATTTCGCTGTTTCGCATTTCTGTTTCGCTGTTACATAAAGATAAAGAGTAGATCTCCAGTGATTCTAATCTAGTCAAAGCAAACATGGTGAGATTCTTGACTCCCACAACAAACGGCAGCACTAGCATCAGAAATGCGAGCAACGATAGCCAGCGAACAGACGCTGAGGCTGACATGAACGAAATCCACAACCAGACGGCGGACTTAAAATCTTAGGATCGGATCGCTTAGGATTGGAAGTTTGGGATCGCTTTCATTTTTTTGGCGAGGGATCGGAAAGTCGTATTCGGAATTACCCGTTGACCAGGATCGGAAGTTCGAGATCGGACTAATATTTTGAGGATCGATGCCCACCACTGCCGGTCGAAAATAAGTTATTCCACAGGAAGAAAATGGAATAATGAAGTACATCAAGACAACATCACACGCCATGCCCTGTAAAGGTATCCAGGCACATAAACTTTCTATGGCCTCAGAAAGAAAGCCAACTTAGAATGTATTGCTAACGAAATTCAATCACTCACTAGGTTATTCTTTCTCACAGTACCTCTTGACTTCCCAAAGCTTTTTGCACAATTACGAAGAGTAGCTTTGAGAAAGATTTGAAATATATAAAGATTTTTCTACATTTCACACCATAATATAAAATCTAAGTTATATTTCTTAAGAATATTCACACAATGCAGAAAGGTATAGACTAGTATTTGGAACCTACATTTGAACTGACAGTGATTTTACTCATTGTCCGAAGATTAAAACTTTCCCCAATTTCTAAGGTAATGCAATTAAGGCAAAACACTATTTTCCCATGTTTATACTGGAATAAAATGTTATTCCATCTTTTTCCTGTGTCGCACAATATGAAAGTGTGTTTAGTTGCTATTTAAAGGACTGGAAATTTAATGGTGTACTTCGGCATGTCAGTCAGGAACACTATTATTTGTTCTGTGGGTTTCTTATCCTCAAATCTCAAGATAATTTTTTTCATTCTAATCTTTTCATTTGTGTGTTTTACCATACACCTATTACTCAAGTTTTATGACAAACAAAATTTGTAACTTTAACGCATGCTTACACAATTAGGCGCTTCAATGTTTCAATTATGTTTTTATCATACGCACATCTCATTCAGGAGTTTGGTCCAAGCTACATGCAATGCACTACACAGAAACTTACCCAAAAGTAAGGAATTATAACTCAAAGGCTCAAAACTACAAACCATTTATTTTGTAACATACATCTATGCAAAATAAAGACTAGTTAATTCTATCACAGTTAATGAAATAAGCCCAATGCACATATCCTACCATCATTCGCTCAAAGTACAATCAGTAAGAAAACACCATCTGCAGTAAGTGTTACCAAATGAAAAACGTCAATTCCTTGGTTTGAGAGTTTTTGAATGTATATTCTAATTTAGTATGAACAAAAATTGATAGAAAGTATTCTGGATTATGAAAATATCAAACACATATTTTTCACAAAATTTCATTCCAAGATAAAAAACTGCAACTCCAATACAGTTCAAATTAATGTTAAATACAGTAGTTTAGTTGATGTAAAATATTATTTTTTCATTCTAAATCCAGAATTTTGATCAGAAGTGCACATCCCAAGCATACCAACAAAGTGAGATAATCATTTTTTAAATTTTTTTAAAGTGTATTTTCTGTAATTGGTTCAGTTATCACTGAACAAATGGCAATAAATTTGAATTTCTAACCTTAATTATTGTAATCATTCCAACATGTTTCCTAAGTCTTATGAAAACTTTCAGTGCCCTCAGGTATGCAATTGAACCATTATAAATTATTCTTCCCACGTCTTAATTGCTAGAAAATTGGGATACACAACTCTCTACACATTTACATGAAGCAACAACTGTGCAAAATGTACAGTTTTTATGATTTCTAAAGTAGCAAGGGATGAACACATGTATTCCTTTCCTAATTTTGATCAAAAGCACCAAAAAGTTAATTAATTTAGTTTAAAAATTACTTGATTAGATGAGATGTCAGTTCAAGCCTCCCTAACCACAATAAAGGCATTCCAAAGAAAGGCAGGAGGGAGGTGCCATTAAAGTATGGAGTTAAGAGAGCTATTAATGTACAAGATTCATAGAAGATTTTTAGATTATTAGTTAGTTTAAGACTCCCTATCCACAACAAATGCAATCTAAAGAGAGGAAGGAGGAAGGCACCATTTAGAATAGAATTAAGGGAACGCAGAATCTATGCAGAAATGGCATAGAAACAGTATACTGAGAAAGAAGTTCATGAAACAAGATCAAAGTTGAAGAAGAAAGTGGTATGTGCTGAAAAACAGGACAGCAGTGAACCAAAAAAAGATGGTCTTTAACATGTTTTCCTTCTGGGAACACTAATTCCCATCGATACAATAGCTGTCCCCCCCTGAGGAGAGGACCAGCAGTAAGTAGAAGCAAATGTGAATGAATGAATGTTTTTCAGGTAAAGGCTAAACTGTACAACATAAAGTTACCTTGCACAACAATTTTATTCTGATAAAGCCATCTGTAAAATCTCTGTTCACAGAAATAGGCTACTGAAATGCTCACTTGCATCATGAAAAAGTCCTTGCTCAAACTTTATCAGTCCTTGCAGACTGGGGACAAAGTGAACGTAAAAATGTATAAATCCTTTCTCTGTAGCAAAAAGAAATGTGAGGCAGTTCTGTAACAACATCCCAGAAGGTAAAATAACTGGATGAACCATTTCATCCATTGGAATAATCATCAGCTGAGCCAGATGCGCAAAATCTTTAGTATGAATAGAGCAGAAAAGTCAAAATATCTCAACAAACTTCACAAACAATCACAGATGTCTCCACAAACATCCTCAATGTATCATTATTTACAATGCTGTAAGCTTTGCCAATGATCCTAGAAATAAAAACATAATGCAAGACATTGTCTGGCACAAAAACAGAACAACCAGCATCAGTAACCCCAGCTACACTATTACTTAGAAATTTAAATGAAGTTTGAGGCATACAAGAATTAAAAAAACATACAACTAGAAAATTTTCATTTTACTCCATGGGAGCCTACAATACAAAATACCTACAAAAAGAGATATACACATAAAAATTAAATTATCATCTATAACATGTGACAACTAAAGAATATTTCAGTACATGCTTTGGGGACTATTTTCCCATTTCCTCAATTTCCCCTACTGACAGTTAAATCAGGACCCTGCTTCTTCTTTAATAATCAACCACAGATACTTGGCATTATTTCTTCTAATGCATCAATTCATAATCCTTGCCAAAAAATAAAAATAAAAACATAATGTAAAAATTATAAATGTGAGAAAGTATCAGCAAAGTTTTTTAAAAAGCATCCGCAACATCCTAATATCGCAGTAACAGCTGTGTTAAAAGAATGTTTTTTTTCTGCTGAATGATGCACTTTATATATGACCATTTGATACCAAACGTTTGAATATAAGTTCCTAATTTTTACCAAAAAAATGATATATTTTTGTGTAAATCTAATTATTCTATATGACCTCTGATGTAATCTATTCCTTAACCAAAGTTTTATCTTTTACGTAGTAAGTAGCTTTCCATTCCTCATTCTTTTTTGGGGAAAAAATTGTCACACTTATTACACTGCAATAAATGTCTTAAAAGGAAGCTATAATAATTTTAAAGCCCAATTCCCTTTTCAAACTTTGATTTCAAGCCTAGAGAATTGTTTGCAGTATTTCACAGTAGGACCAGTATTACTTTGCATGTATTTTCTTCCTAGTTCCCACTATGTTCCCAACAAATACAAACCACCCATTTACAGCAAATTTAAGTATTTGATGGGAGTCCTTATATCCCTTACCTACCCAACAAGCTGTAACCATGTTATGACCACTGTTGACAGGTAAATAAATACCTCATTGGATAAAAATTCTCACCAACACTGATAAACTTAACAGTTTATTAAATATCAAAGACTTCCTTGAAAATGAAAAAAAACTTAACACTTTATTTTTTTCAATTCAAAAAACCTGAACATAACAATTTTCCTTTGATTTGTTATGCCCTGAGAACCCATAGCCTGAACAACCCAAAGAAAACTATTTCAAAATTCAAATTTGAACCTAGTTAATTAGTTAAAGTAATTTGAGTTACAGTCTCAAGTATCAGCACTATGAAATGCAGAACATCAACTTAAGAGGCATAATAGAGACATAAAACTACTGTTATTCAAGGTAACAAATTTAATGCTCTACAAGTCATTGATCATCACCTCAATACCTCACAATATGCAGATAACATACTTCCTCAAATTTATTACTTCAAGACTATTGCTGGCCAATCACAACATTTTCTCATATTTCACACTATTTTGTAGCAAAGAAAAATTAATGATTTGCTTACTATCAGAACCCAGACAAATTTTACCACAGTCCTGTAATGTGGCAGCACTCAGCAGTACTGCATGTAAAATAGAAGGGTCAGAGCATTCACTGCCACTTCATTTGTGTTTGTCCTGCTTACCTGTCATATTGCCAGCTCATATTCACATTAAGTGTTGAAAATTTACCACTCAACTAAGAGAAGGCAAAAATTCCACACATGCAATAATAAACTTCATTGGAAATGTATGCAAAGCCATAAATTATTACATATTTTTTAGACTTTTTAATTTCATCATAGTTTCTGCCATCACCAGAATGACACCTAACAAAAAAAGGCAAACCAATGTATATATGATTATCAAAATAGTGTATGTTTTGCAGTTCAAAATTTCATACTTCATTCGTAAAAAAAATTAAATTAAAATCTTACCATGAAAAAAGTAGAACTGAATGAAACATATCGATGGGCCTCTAAAACAGAAGCCTAATATCCAACTTTCCTCATTAATTAACAAATGAGATGCATGCTTTCAAGGACAGCGTCCCCCCAGAAATTGGAAAATTTAAGGGAAAATAGATTTTAGCTGCTATAGGAGGTGGAAGAGGTCAGGTATATCCTGTGGAAAAATTACGTTCGTACGTTCACTCGTTCGCCCGCTACGGGGATTTGAAGTATGGGGGGAGGGGAGGGGGGGAGGAGGTATTTAATCGTGTTACATCCCACCTCTGCTGTTCCTTCACAGCGCAAAGTTGCTATGTCATCTGCTGTGTCTATTTATTACTGTATAATGATTTCAAGGGTCCTAGCTGACGCCACAAATAATAACAAAGAAAAATTGAGATTGTTTATGTTTACCTGTTTTGCCTTATTTCAGAGGTTCGGAATGTGGGATTTCAAAATGCATCTCCTCCTTCAGTTTTCAAGCTACAGTGATGATTTTGATATCACTGGATGTGAAAAAGCATGTAGGTTATGGGGTGTAAATGGTTATTTCTAAATTTGTCACGATCAAAAGTTGTGACATCACAAATGAAAACTTTAACCAAAAAAAATATGGCGCCTTAAAAAATTTTTTTGAAATTTTAATTGGGACTTTAGAGATTTTCTGTTTACACCCCATTATCTACACAATATACCGCATCCAATTATATCAAAATTATCACTGTAGCTTAAAAACTGTAGGAGGAGATGCATTTTGAAACCCTCAAAATTTCATTTTCTTTGAACATTTCATTTTCTTCAAAGAAAATTAGATTTTTTCATACAAGGCAAACGATTCTTAATTGCATTTCCTATCAGTGTACCAAATTTTCTTGCTCGAAGTTCAATAATGAAAAAAAGGTCCGTAAGGGGGACGCCCTCCTAATCATGCACACCCAGATTCACAAATACTATCAAGATACAAACATAGAGTTACATCAGTAGTTGTTAGTAATAGTTAAGTTGAACACAAAAGACTTTTATTGGGATTGCTTTTGCCATTTTCGATCTAGTTTGGAAGGTGATAGCAACTGCAACACCTCTATGATAGAACTATAAACTACTATGACCAGTAAACTTCTCAACCTCCCCATCCTTATCTTGTCTTTTCACCTCTGAATGTCTGCAGCGCACCACTGTAGTTTGATGGTAAAACAGTTTTGGTCAGCGCCATTTCATTTCATGTCTGTTGAGCAGCCTGTGCTCATCTCTTCACCTTAAAAATAAATAAGAGTAAAAACTGCATAAATCCTTACATGCTTAATTACTTGATTGCGTGGACTCCTAGACGGCCACTATTCTTTCATACCTTAATTATTAAATTACTTGGTTTTAAGATTGCATCTGTGCTGCCTTCGCAGCAATTTTGGAAATTTAAATTTTCAAACAGCGATAGAAAATTTATTCCTCCGAACATCGAGAGAACCATTCCGCAAGTCCTCTCGTTTTCTGGAAATGCCCACTTCCGGACGTTAAGTATATAAACCTCTGCGAGCTCAGTAAAGACCGCCAGTTTTATCAAGTGAATCGTGTAGAGACAAGAGAAAGAAATGTAATTTTATGTATTCAATGGCTGTTTAAAGTTTTGCATCATCCGTGGACTTTTTGAACCTTCCCCACTTGTGCTAAGTCTGAGGCAGTCACAATAAAATTACAGAACAAATTCTCTGCAATGTCAAACATGGCCAAGAGAAGCTCAAAGAAAACCCTTAAACTTGCTGAAGTTGAAGCCGTAAAGACCTACGACACCCTGTATGAAGCACTATCCAGGGAGAACCCAGAAGAA
>JACJUY010014610.1:19161-30254 GCA_014220935.1 Platorchestia sp. MABIK | reverse complement strand
AACGTTCATTTTTCGTGTATATTTTTAGTTCTGACATATTAAACTCGCTATGTAATAATGTCTATTTTAAAAGTGACTATCCTTGCTATTTTATTTATAGTTAGACTTTGCAAACGGCAAAACATTGATGTTAATCATGAATTATTTCCTTTCTAATATCAATTTATTTTTGTTTCAGATGAAACGTAGGATATAATTAATTATGTATATCAGTTTCTATGAAAAAATTTCAATATTATAGGTTCGAAACAGGCAGTCGTGTTGTATTCCTAATTTTTTATGTTTTTGAACTACTTTAGTTTTTTTGATAGGACTTAATATTCAGAAAATCAACCATGGAATAAAAAAGGTGAACTAATAGCATGAATTGAATATTTTATTTTCATGCACTCTATAACGAATCCTTTGGCATCTATTACTTTGCTTGGCTTCGCTGAGTCATAGCGCGCCATTTTCAATAGTGAACTTGAAGTCGTGAACGAGTGTGTGAAATGAATTCCATTGTTTTAGTTGAATAATCTTGCGTTTCATGATGTTAGTTTTTAATAACTACTGTGGAAAGATTTTCTGGATGTGTTTTTCAATTATATATGTTTTCTAGTATTTCAGAGATCAGAACGACATATTTTTTTTTTAAATATGGTTCGGTGCTATGCAGCTTGATAGCGTCTGAATGGAAGTTTCGTTCGATCGTCATGTTTCACAAACTATTTTTCAGCTATTTTGCTGCTTTTAAAAGATAATAATCTCTTCTGCTGTTAATGCTTGTCTATCGTGTGAAAGGCTGAGCGAAAAATTATTATTCAATAAAGAAAAAAATACAGATTTCATTAGTAGCTTGATAATTCACAATAGTGACTCCAACAGCTTAACTGCTGCTGACACAAGAGATTCAAAACGAGCTTCCTCCTGAGGAAAGTGCTGATGAGGAAGCTCTCAAAGCTGTCGAGGTAGGAAGTTCTAGTAAAACTAATAATGATAGTGAAAGTGATGACAGTGAAATATGTATTGATTACAGTGAAATTGAATCAGAAACTCATTCAAAAGAAAGTATTAAAACTACCTTAGAATCTTCCTTGCGTTCTTCAGCAACATCAACAGCAATTAATGCCCTGGTAAAAAATCCTCTAATTTTGAGAGATAGCCTAAGCGATTGGTATCTGCATCATAATGTGACTCTGAGGTCGACATTTGACATCTTTTATTCTTATGTATCAAATATGCATTAAACGATCTCGGGAAAAATGAAATGGCTTAGCTACATATTTTCTCGTGGAAGTATATCAAGTGGCTTTGATTAAAATATGTTAGTCAAGTAAAATGATTTGTATTTTATTGCAAATTACGATTCTTTTAATATAAAACGTCTTGTGAATAATGAGCTTTTAAATTCTATGAATAAACATTAAACAACTAGCCAAAATATTTGAATAGGTAATTGTACCTATCACTAAATAACTATTACATTTTATTGGATTTCATCTTTAGTGGATGCAGTTGCCCGTGGGATATATAGCATAGTTGGAGTAATTGTTCTTTTTGTGCACTTGATGCTCAAAAATTAGAGTATTTTATTCACAAAAGTAAGCACAGAAATAAAATTATTCGCAATTATGTCCTGTTTTCCAGCACCTACTTTCTTCTTCAACTTTTATCTTGTTCCATGAACTTCTTTCCCAACTTACTGTTTCTATGCTCTTTCTGTTCGATTTCGCATTCCCTAATATCAATACTAAATGCAGGCCACGTTCGTCAATCTTTGTACCATAGGCTGGCATGAATTTTACCCTAGAATGCTCCTTGATTACCCTAGAAAATGTAAATAAGAGCTATATAGTAATTATCGTTTGGTCTTCCGTAATACAATTGGCTTTGCCCTTAATTACGTCACACAGACAGATTATTTAAAGTATCTGGGGATTCGTTAATTAATCAATGAATGATCTGAATACCTTTATTATGGAAATGTGTATAAAATGACAGCCTTCCATTAAAATTATAAAAGATATTTCCAAATTTGGACCGATAAGCAACTCAAACAAACACATTAGGCACTGTGGTAGACAAAATTGATGTAAAGGGTTACACAACTAGTGATCACAATACATGAATAATAAAGATAAAAAGAAGAATCAATGTAAAAGGGAACATTTTTATAATAACAAACGTTTTGGAATCTCTGATTCCATCATCAGTGGTGTAAAACAGAAAAAAACCGATAATGAACAAATTGCGAAAAAGCTATACGAACATAACATCAATATACCTACATTGAACGAAAATAGCTATGCCTAACCATTAAAAGAAATAAAATTTTTATCAAACATTCGAAGCCATACGTACACATGCACCTAAATTCTAGCAATCAAACCTACACACAATAACATCTACCCAAAGTAACAGGACGACACACACACACACACACACATTCGAACACACTCCTATTCACACAGTTGGGGCAATATTTAATTTCAGCGCACTTTGGTCATTATTTAACTGAGGTCTATGGCTTAAAATAAACAAGGATTCTAAAATTCTAATGTCAAATTCCTCTGTGGTTCTACAGAGTGTGGAGAAATTGAAATTTTTGAAAGGGTGGTATGAACTATAGCAATGATCTCGGATAGCTGACAGGGAGGGAGATGAGTAAGGACGACCGGTTCTATGGGAGATACCAGAGTGTTGGCTGTGACGAATAAATTCCTGGAGTGCGGTACTTCCAACATAGGACTGCAGGCAGCAATCACATTAATACAAATATACACAACCACTTCTCAGACACTCTTCCAAACGCTCTTTCCTATAAAAAATTAACCTATTTTAAAACTATTTCTATAAAATGGTAGCACGTCAATGAAAGTAAAATGAGAGTGTATCAGGGATGAAAGTTCCTTTTTCATCTCCTTGTTTAGATAGCCCAAGAAAGGGAGCTCGATGAAAACTTTCTGCTTTGGTGCGGTCAGAATTGTAGGAGGGGAAAGTTTTTTGTCTTAAAACTTTTTAACCAGGTTTTTTACCAAAGATACAGGGCATTTATTTTGTACAAGTAACTTTGTGACATGTTCCACTTCTTCGTGAAATATTTTATAAGAGCTTGAGATACGATATGCTCTATGCAGTAATGTAGTGACACTTGTTTTAATATAACCTTTGTAAATACAACTGAAGAAATTGGTACATAATCCCGTAAATGTTGGTTTTCTATAAACAGAGGTGGTGAATGTTGAATTGGTTTTCTTTACGAGAACGTCTAAAAATGGTAATTTATCATTCTGTTCAGTTTCCATTGTGAAATTTATATTTGCATGATATTCATTTATGTAGTCAATGAATTTTAGGGTCTCTTCCTATGAACGAAACAAAACGAATGTATCGTCTAAGGACCTGCGGTAGAAAATGAGTTTAAAATCGACGGGACATGTGCTTAGAAACAGCATTTCTAAATTACTTAAAAAAGAATTTGCAACAAGGGGGAGAGACTGGATACCATAGCCAAACCGTCAGTTTGCTCGTAAATCCTACCATTGAAAACAAAAAATGTGTCTTTTAAAGCAATATTTAGTAATTTTTTTAATCGAATGTTTGATAGAAGTTATATTTTTTTAATGGTTAGGCATAGCTATATTTCGTTCAATGTAGGTATATCATTTTACTTTCATTGACGTGCCACCATTTTATAGAAATGGTTTTAAAATAGGTTAATTTTTTAATAGGAAAGAGCGTTTGGAAGAGTGCCTGAGAAGTGGTTGTGTCTACTTGTACAAATATGATTGCTGCCTGCAGTCCTATGTTGGAAGTATCGCACTCCAGCAATTTATTCGTCACAGCCAACACTCTGGTATCTCCCATAGAACCGGCCGTCAATACTCATCTCCCTCCCAGTCAGCTATCCGAGATCATTGCCATAGTTCAAACCACCCTATCAAAAATTCCAATTTCTCCACACTTTGTAGAACCACAGAGGAATTTGACCTTAGAATTTTAGAATCCGTGTTTTTTTACCCATAGACCTCAGTTAAATAATGACCGAAGTGCGCTGAAATTAAATATTGCCCCAACTGTGCGAATAGGAGTGTGTTCGAAAGTGTGTGTGTGTGTAGTCGTGTTACTTTGGGTAGATGTTATTGTGTGTTGGTTTGATTGCTAGAATTTAGGTGCATGTGTACGTATGGCTTCGAGTGTTTGATAGAAATTTTATTTTTTTAATGGTAAGGGATAGCTATTTTTCGTTCAATGTAGGTATATTGATATTATGTTCTTATAGCTTTTTCGCAATTTATTCACTATCGTTTTTTATTCTGTTTTACAGCACTGATGATGGAAAAAGAGATTCCGAAGCGTTCGTTATTAAAAAAATGTTCCCTTTTACATTGGTTTTTCTTTTTATCTTGCGTATTAGATTTCCTAAAAAGCGCCCTTTTAATTCCACGAACGATAATTGTCACAGAAACCACACAAAAAATTTTGGATGAAAAATGCAGACCTAGGTAATATTTTTTCTGCTCGCTGTATTGAGTCTTATGACCGGTTCAAAACAAATAAAAAATGAATAAGCTCTGCGTTCGTTGTGAAGCACAGCCTTACAATATGTTCAACATAAGAAAAAGCCTAACATGATACAAACAATTTTTAATCCCCAGGAAGCTATTCTACTCACATAAAAAAGAGTTCTGCGAATACAAAGTACAAAACTACAATCTACAAGATAATAAAACGACGCCATCACGCTTTCTGCATTTTATTTTACTACCCAATTGAAAATTTTGGTTGTATCGCCGGGGGAACAGCGTCGGCAATACGGTTGTTTTTTGGTTGAAATACGGGCGGTTTAGGGGTTAAATGTTCACGTTATCGGATACAAAACCGACGGCGAATCACTCGTGACCCGCCTTACCTTCCGGCCGTGTACCGCCTCAGAACCAGATTCGAATCGCGGCTGGCCGTCCATGGATTATAGGTTAAAAAATCGCTCCCGGTTGCACGTGCCTCGCCTCACGCGGTGTACAATTTTGCACTGGAATCTTTGGATTTCACAATACATTCACGCTTAATGCATTGTGAATGTATTGGCCCAATAAGCTCAGTACAATATTGTACATCCCAATGAGATGGATCCACGTGCAACCGGGTGCTCAGGTACATTAGACAATACATTAGAAAGGGCATGGAATCACACTCTTTCTTTAACTTTTATTACAAAAATTAAACATTCTCTACGTTGAAATTTACATGAATATCTTACTTCCATTAATCACAGCCTTCCCACCAATGGCACACCAAAATAATATAGGAATTAAACATAGAATCACAATCCGTTGAAAATGCTGCATGTAACAAACAAATATCAACTACATAAACATAAGGATGGGAATGAAATTTCCATATCACAAAGTTCTTTTCAACGCTCGTTTACATTATAGATTAGATTATTGGTTAATTTAAGCCTCCCTATCTGCAACAAATGCGATCTAAAGAAAGGAAAAGGAAGGTATTATTTAGCATGGAGGCAACATGTGGACTACGTTTTGGGACATATGTGTACCACTAAGTAAATTGCTCATTTGCATACCGGCGTAAATTAATAGCATTTCCATGATTTCACTACCTTTTTTAGAATTGATTTTAGCATACCAGGTTAAAATTATCGTACTCTTATATTTCTCACATTTTTCTAAAGGACAAGAATGAATTTGAGCAGTACAGTCGGTTTCTAAATTCTGCTCCTCACAACCTAACCGAATCAACCGTAGCAATCGCACAAACGTTTTAATCAATCAACGTTTTAAGGGAACGCGGAATCTGTGCAGAAATGGTATAGAAAAAGTAAGTTGAGAAAAAAGTTCATGAAACAAGATCAAAGTCGAAAAAGAAAGTAAGTGTTAAAAAACAGGATAGCAGTGAACCGAAAATAGGTGGTCCTTAACATCACAAAAATATTTTATATTAACGAAAAGAAGGCCTACCTAACTCTGAGCTCGGGCCCTCGCATTTTCCTCCCTAGGAGCGCGAGTTCCCATAGATACAATAGTTGTATCCCTCTGAGGAGCGTCTGCATTATACCGGGTGTCCCACAAAAAAGTCCCCAAGTTTCTAATTGGATACATCTCCGCTTTCAATTAGCATATTTGAAATGTCTTTTTTTCATAATGTTATAAATTTTGGTTCCGTTTCGAATAATCAAATTTTTGGAAAATCGTTTAATAACCCCTTTAGAGTGATTGATTTAATGGAAGCGGTAGAAAAACTAATTGCTAAAAGGAAAGGTTTTAAAAACAACGACACTGGTGTTCTTCATTTATCAATACTTATTGTAAAAAACAATTTTACAATAATGTATCCTACTTACTACCAAGTATTTAAACCCTCTCAAATGTTATTTACTCCCTTATTTTATCATTTGAAGACACCTAAAATGCAGCTCACTAACGATCAAAGAATGTTCATAGTATTGGAATATGAAGCAACGAAAAACTGTGAAACAGTTCAAAGAATAATTAATGAAAAATTCTCAGAAAGGAACTCGCCCGATAAGAAGATTGTGTATCGCACACTTAGAAAATTGGAAAGAAAATGAAATGCTCATTAAAAATTTTCAGCTTTTCGTTGTTTCATTTTCCAATTCGATGAAAATTCTTTGATCGTTAGTGAACTGCATTTTAGGTGTCTTCAAATGATGATATAAGGCAGCAAATAACTTCTCCGAGGGCTTAAATACTTGATGGTATGTAGGATACATCATTGTGAAATCATTTTTTTAAGTTGGTATTGAGAAATGAAGAAAACCAGTGTTGTTTTTAAAACTTTTCCCTTGAACAATTAGTTTTTCCACCTGTTTCAGTAAATAGATTACTGTGAAGCGGGCATTAAAAGATTTTCATAAACCTAAATTGTTCGAAAAAAAAATAAAATTTATTTCATGGTGAAAAAAAAAGAAATTTCAAATATGTTCATTTAAACTGAAGATTTCAATTAAAAAGTTAGGGACATTTTTGTAAGACACTCAGTATATACAGGGTTTGATGTAATGTGATGCATATATTTTAAGCAATTACAGAAAAACGGAAAATAATACGATTTTCAGGAGTGACAAAAACCTCAAAACTCTGTTTTCGAGAAATCAGGACCTGAAATAATTATAGATTCCCGTAGGAATAGCCTGAAGCGCGCGCCAACAGCCTGCCAAAGAAGTAAGATTTTACTCGTTGGCTGGATGGTGAGCCTATTCTTACGGGAATCTAAAATTATTTCAGGTCATCATTACTCGAAAACAAAGTTGTTATAGGTTTTTGTCACTCATGAAAATCGTTTTATTTTGCGTTTTTCTGTATATGGTTTAAATATGCGCATCGAATTACCCAACACCCTCTATATGTATATATACATATTTCTTTATATACAGGGTGTTGGTGGAACTCTTGGTACAAACTTCGGCTACTAGTAGAAAATACAAATTTAAACACTTTTTCATCAGTGAAAAAATATCGAAAAACACCTAGTTTTTTAATTATTGGGCTTAGAAGTTTTTAATGCTGCGCTACAAGAACACAACAGCGATTTCGCAACAGACACGAATAAGGACAAAATGGGGAATTAGAATGAACAAGTGTTGGCAGAATCGAACATGTTTTATTTACAGTTTAAAACATTAATTCACAGATTCAGGAAATTTTTAGAAATTCCTGGTCAACGTTAGCGACCCCTGGTGAGAAGCGTATGTGTATCTTTTGTCAGTCAGCACCGTGCCACTGTGTGGCAAGATGTATCGCCTTACAAATGCACAAATGGCAGACATGCATTTCACTTATGGTGCTGCTAATGGCAATGCAAGACGTGCCGCGAGAATCTATCACGAACGTTACCGTAATCGAGAAGTACCTGATCATCGATTGTTCACTGCATTGCACCGAAGATTGACGGAAACCGGCAGTTTTAGTGTAAACAGAGTAGACGTTGGTCGCCCAATAAATTATCATCGAGAGCAAGAAGTGTTGGAACATTTCCGTAGAAACCCGCGTTCGAGCACCCGTGCCGCAGCATCATCTTTGGGTATTCGTGACCATAGTACAGTGTGGCATGTACTGAACCGGAATAATTATCATCCGTATTACTTCCATAGAGTCCAGGGTCTCCTTCCCGTTGATTATGGTCCTCGTGAGCGATTCGCGCAGTGGTTTTTAGATCGGGGGGTAGAAGATGCCAATTTTGCAGAGTGTGTGTTGTTTACGGATGGAGCAACCTTCAGCCGAGATGGAATTTTTGATTTTCATAAATTTCACTCATGGCAGCAGAACAACCCTCATGTCATCCATGAACGTCATCACCAACATCGCTACACTGTCAATGTTTGGGCAGGTATCGTGCACAATCAACTCATTGGTCCATACATTCTGCCAGAGAATCTTACTGGAGATGTGTACAAAATCTTTCTTGAAAGAGTCCTTCCTGGTTTATTGGAAAATGTGCCAGTAGGTATTCGTAGACGACTTTGGTTTCAACACGATGGAGCTCCGGCACATTATGCTCTAAATGTGCGACGGTCTCTTGGCCAACAATTTCCAAATCGATGGATTGGTCGTGGTGGTGCTGTGTCCTGGCCACCGAGATCACCTGATTTGACTCCGTTAGATTTTTTCTTATGGGGGCACTTGAAATCTCTGATTTATGCGACACCTGTGGAGTCGGAAGAAGACCTTGTCGCTCGAATTGCAGTCGCTGCTGGAGATCTCGCTGACAACCCAGGAATGTTTGGCAACGTACGCAACTAGCTTCGACGAAGGTGTCGTGCTTGTATCGATGTTAATGGTCGAAATTTTGAACACCTACTTTGATGCGTTACTTTCTATTATTTATTTAAGTACCTCATGTTATTTAACGTTTTTCATTACCCTCGTGTGTTATTATTGAACATTAGGGCATGTGGTTAACTAGGATCGCCGTGAGTTCTTGAAACGCAGCATTAAAAACTGCTAAGCCCAATAATTAAAGAACTAAGCGTTTTTCGATATTTTTTCACTGATGAAAAAGTGTTTGAATTTGTATTTTCTACTAGTAGCCGAAGTTTGTACCAAGAGTTCCACCAACACCCTGTATATATATATTTCTTGATACATCAATGAATCAAGAAATAAACCAATAAAATTTATCATAATTTTTTTTTCTTAATATACAGATATATCAACTAGAGTATATAGAGTTCCCTTTCAACGCTCAACTGCATTATATATATACTATTATTCTTGATAGATCTCTCAAATTTTCAGACATTATAGAAATGATTTGCCTGCAGAGAACATATTGAATACCATTAAAGAAGATAACAAATGAAATTAAAGTTAAAATGTAAGTTTTCAATACCACTACCTCAGCTGCCTGACCAATGAACTAGCACCACAAAAAAAATTTTTGCAAAAGAAATGCATCATTCATAAACTACATAGGTATAACCTTCATATTAACTGAATGTGCTTGTTTATCGGCTGGATGCTGAACAGCATTTTTTATAACGAGTTCAACTACTGAAGAACATTCCATTAGAGAACCAAATGGAAAATAAAGACACAGAACAGCACAAAAGCATTTCCTTCCATTCCTAATGAGGTGTCTGAAAAAACTAAAGCATAATAAGCTAGCGCAATTGTCTACCAAAAAAGTATTTACAATAAATCATCCCCTCAAATGCTAGATAGGTGCACTGTTGCACAAGACTCGAAGCACAGAATTGAAAATTTTGAAAAACAAATTAAACAAGCGAATAGCTGAAGACAGAAAGACGAGCTGACATGGACAGCAAAAAATGAATAAAAAATTGTCCATCATAAAAAGGCAAAACATTAACTAATTACAATATAAAATGACCCAAATACACATCTCTCTGACCCTGTAGGAGTACAAGTCCCAAAAGTGCAAGTGTCATAAAACGCAGTGCTATTGATACATATATATAGTGATCGCAGTGATACATATATACAGCATTCGATTTTTCATAATAAACTATGAGTGATGGTTATCACCAGCGTTTTTCTCTATTCATATTGGCTTGGCACTGATACAAAGCACTGTAAAAAGCATATTGGTCTTATTTTTTGCTCAAGGTTATTATAAAATTACACTTATTAAATGGTGAAAATAAGTAACTTATTGTGACATCAATACAAGGTCAGCATACAATTATTATTATGGTGAAAATAAGTAACTCATTGTGACATCAATACAAGGTCAGCATGCAATTATTAATATGGTGCAAATCAGTAACTTATTGTGACATCGATACACATTTGAAAAAAGTAACCAGTCTTTGTGGCCACTGTGTAACACATGAGCAATAATAATAAATTTATATTTCTTTAAAGAATCTTACAGAAAAATCATCCTAGTTAGTACTTACAGAATGCAATTAAGCCTCCCATAACACAACAACGTTATTTTCAGGAGAGGGGATAATGAAGGGACCATTTAGAGGATATCCCTTCATGCCAACATGTGTCTCCACAAAGGATACCAAGTGCATCATATAAATAATTTTTTACTTTAATTATCCCAACTCAAAAGCGATGTTAAAAACCAATGGAGCTCATTCATTTCTGTTTATATGCCAAAAATAATAAGGGCAGAAAAATCGTTAATGTAGAAATGTAACAAATCTTGAAGAAAGAGACATTGCATACCTACCAACATAATTCTTTATTAACGTAGCGTAAAACATAGCTGATTACCTACATCTTCATTTACCCAACGCTCCACTGGAACCACTTAAAATGAGTACACAAAAATAATTGTATCTTCTTCATGCTTCCAATATTCGTGAATAAAACTTGCAAATGAATCAAGTGAATGTGAACTGTTCTGTAAACTTGCTCAGTAATCTATCCAGAGTACTTTGCTCTGAATACCACTGCTCTCGTTTTAAAACAGTTGGACGAATAACACTTCACGTCACTAAGTTTAAAAAATAGAACTTAGCTCGACTCGCCTACCGGCGAGAAAGATTTAATGATGAGCGTAACGGTCGATCGCCGCAACATCCTGTTAAACAATCAATTCAACATCAGTAAACATGTTTTTGGCATCTGATGCAATACCACGTCACAATTTAT
>JACJUY010014610.1:0-11665 GCA_014220935.1 Platorchestia sp. MABIK | reverse complement strand
GTGGGGAGGTGGGGAGGTGGGGAGGTGGGGAGGTGGGGACTGGGTGCTGGGGAGCTTGGGAGAGCCTATAGAAGTGGAAAATATTTGACGAATATTATTATGTAAAGATATTGTGTAAGGATGTTGTGTAAGGATGTTGTGTAAGGATGTTGTGTAAGGATGCTGTGTAAGGATGTTGTGTAAGGATGTTGTGTAAGGATGTTGTGTAAGGATGTTGTGTAAGGATGTTGTGTAAGGATGTTGTGTAAGGATGTTGTGTAAGGATGTTGTGTAAGGATGTTGGGTAAGGATATTGTGTTAGGATATCATGTAAAAATATTGCAAAAGGATATCGCGCAATGACATTACGCAATGATATTACAAAAGGATATTGTGTGAACATTTTATTAAACGAAAAACCACTATTACAAGCCAACTGAAAAAAAAAAAATTTGCCACTGGGCAGTCCTAAGACAGAATACGAGCGAAGGGAGCTCACCATTGGCTACAATAAGGACTGGCACCATAGGAAGGAGGACCTCAAGAAACTGTAAGAACTGGAGCAGTGCGGAGCGCAACCGCCACAAGCGGTAGGTCACCAGCGCACTGTGCGGCAGCTGCTCGTGCCGGCACACTGCTACGCAGACGCTGGTGTTGCGACCTTACGCTCGCAGGCATTAGGTCACCCTCTAATTTCGACACATACTCTCACACACACACATAGATACGTACACAGATACACACGCAGCTGATAACACATATAGACGGAGACGCAAACACAAACCCACACAAGTGTACACACACACAGATATACAGTGGGGGGCAAAATAATACAACACGTTGATTAAATCACCAGATTTTACATTTCTAAACCACGTACAATTACGAAAATTTGATTATATATATAAACACTAGTGTAAAAGGTTAATAATATTTCTTAAACCTAAAAATATTAAATAGATAAAATATATAGGAACATGTATAATGAAGATGTGAACAAAATTTTACAAAACCCGGTTTTTTCTTGATATTATAAATCAAAATTATTGTAGGATAATTCCAGATTGTTCTAATACGTTCAACTGTATAGCAACCGAACTTTTGTCAGCAGACCCAAGACCATCGCTACGTATTGGAGCTCCACGATACGTTCGCGAAAGTCTTTGTTCCATAATGAAGGTTTGGGATATCAGTAGATATGTGCACAACTGTGTGTTTCTTTAGCCTCGGCTGGAACCATAATACATAAGTGGAAATCCCGGAATATGAATATCAACAGGCCTCGAACTGGCCGTCCTCAGAAGTTCAACGAACGTGCTGTTTGAAAATTGGTCCGAACAGTAGGGCAGAGGCCTCAAACTACTCGTGAAGAATTGAAAGATGATCTCAAGGCATCTGGTATCGAAGCCAGCAAACACACGATCAGCAGGGCAATACGCAGTAAAGGTCTTCGCCCCCGCACCCCCGCAGGACGCTTCTCCAGAAACGTCACGTCAAAGCCAGGCTGAAGTATGCCAATATATTTTAACAAGCCAAGAGCGTTTTGGAACTCAGTACTGTGGTTAGATGAAGCCAAAATTGAACTATTTGGGAGAAACAGCACAAACCATGTTTGGAGGCTACAAAACGAAGAGTACAAACCAAAGTGCACCATACCCACTGTTAAGTTTGGAGGTGGCTCAATCATGGTGTGGGGATGTTGCAGCTCATCTGGGGTAGGTAAACTTCACATCATTGAAGGAACCATGAATGGCAAAAAAATCGTGAAATATTGGAAGAGCAACTCCTATCTTCAGCTTGTTTGTTGAAATTGAAACGAGGATGGGCCTTCCAAGAAGACAACGATAAAAAGCATATTGCAAACGAAACCAAGGAATGGTTGAGAATGAAAAAGATAAACATTTTAGAATGCCCAAGTCAATCCCCGCACATGAATTCGATCGAAAACTTGTGGAGAATGTTTAAATTGAAGATTCATAAGAGGGGTCCCAATAACATCACCTCAACATCGCATTGACGAATGGGATAAGATTACACCCGAAACTTGTCAAAAGATGGTAGCGAACTACTCTAAACGCCTCGAAGTCAAAATTAATAAGACGAGTAATAACGGCTATGCAATGAAGCATTCATCTATGTATTTCTTGAAATGTGTTTTAAACTGCACAAGTTCACGCACTTATTATACATATTCCAATATATTTTCCTCCGAAATATTTGGGGGTTTTAGATTTATTATTGTTGTAGCCCACATTATATCTGCTCTACGTCGTGTTTTAATAAACGCTACGAAGAAGGGTTCGTTTGGCCAACGACCATCATCTTCTCTTCTCAAAAAGATCCGTCATCACAAAATATATTCTCGTCGATAAGCGCAACATATGCTTAACTCTACGACCATCGTCTACAACCAGCCGTTACAACGTCGACCGGCGTCGCTTGAAAGCTACGTCCACCCTCGCACCCTCATACCCTCTATGAGTGCCACGTCACCAAGCATCCGACAAGCAGTACTGCCAAACACTTACATTTCCCTTTATATTTCAACTCTTTCCTAAGACACTTAGGATCTTATTCATTCTATATAGATTACTTGTTAATTTAAATGTAAACCTAATCCAATCTAATTATCTGACGAGATTTGTTATCTCCGATAAATTATTAACGTAAAGCATTGTGATCCAGAACGCGTTTATTCTCAGTCGTAACAGAGACGCCCGAGGCATGCCCTTCAGGGAGTCGGCGGGACATTACCTACAGAGCCGTGTTTCAAGTGGAAGTCGTACGATCGCCTCGCTGCCCTTGTGGGCAAGCGAGGGCAGTTGTACACATATTGAAGTCACGCAATGACTTAGGAATCGCCAATCTGGAATCTAAATGCAGCTAAGTATCCTACGAGTACTCCACAATTTCATCCTAACCCGGTTATTTCGCGTGTAGGTTCAGCTAGTTGACGTTCGCCATGTGTGTGCGTTAGGTTTACTCAGTGTATTAGATAATCTATGATTCGCCAACTGATCCAGTAACGAGGCCTCACCTCGATATGAGCATATAATAACGTCATTAAATGAATTCCTGTCCATCGATTGTGTCAACTATTCTGAATCAAAAAACGTCATCATTTAAACATTAAATTAATAATTCGGAAACCTGTTTATTTAATCCCTTCCAATTATTTACCTTTTCATCGTTTGAAAATAACTGATTAATGATTATCGGAACATCAGAAAATTGCTGAAAGATACGTCAATGGAAAATAAATGACCTATGAATACGATTTATGTAGCAACTCGGTGGGGATGGCGCACAGGCAATTATAACAATGACGGCAGCGGTGTAAGATCATTGCATAATACAATTTTTTTATACCATTGTTTATAAACTGCATAGTCCAATTTTTGCAATTGTACGTGGTTTAGAAACGTAGAATCACACGATTTAATCAACGTGTTCGTATTTTTTTGCCCCTTCCCCCACTGTAGATAAACCTTTAGAAAATCATCGATACAAACCCACACAAACACACACACACACACACACAGACACAGACACAGACACACACACAGAGCAGGACTCACGCGTACACCCTCCCGGCGAGAGGCGGTAGTGGCCGGGAGCGCAGCGGTCGCAGCGGCGGCCCCCCACGCCGGGCCGGCACACGCAGCGGCGGGTGGCGGGGGAGCAGGTGATGGTGACCGCACCTGTGTTAGTGGTGTTGGTGTTATGGTAGGGGTGGTATTATGGTGGTGGTGTTGATGAAACACCACTCAGTCACCTGCGCTGCGTAAGCAGGGATCTTTGATGTTTGATGGTCTCCGTACCCCGTCCCTGCGCCCCATCCCCGCACCCCGTCCCCGCACCCCGTCCCCGCACCCCATCCCCGCACCCCATCCCCGCACCCCGTCCCCGCACCCCGTCCCCGCACCCCGTCCCCGTCCATGACGAGATGGCGTCATCCTGAGGGGCTCACCTGTCAACTGGATCATACCGCCTCAAAGTTGAGTGTTCCCAATGATCATATATCTGTCTAATTCTCCCTGTGTTTCAACCACTCTAGTTATACCTGTGGTTTCTCATAGAGCGAAATGTAGAATGAATCGTGTTTCATTACCCATTTGTTATCAGAAAAGAAGACAGAGAATGGAGAGATAGAAAAAGACGACTGCGTGAATCACTGATTATAAATGCACGTAAATGACTTTAAATAATATAATTAGACCGCGCTTACGAAACGCCTACCACGTTTACCGTGTATCTACTTACGATGTCGTGCGCTTAGTATTTGCGTACTGTATCTCATCTTTACTAACAAAAATGTTAACGTCCACATGACATGTTCAATAAGTTTATAACATTGATTCTTATTAAAGGAAAGCATGTCATCGAAAATTTCAAAAATTTTCAAATTTCGTTTCATTTCACTAAAGTATTGAGAAACGTGTAAGGCAAAATTGATTTCCTCGATAGGAGTGTAAATCCACAGGAAAACCCTCTCCTACCCCATCAAAGGGGGAGGGACAAGCTAGCGCCTGCAACCGAATCTCAGGCTTTTTACATCATCAAACTAGCCCATGCAAACCACCGTCATGCTTTGTTACATCTAGCACTAGCTAAGAGTTGTATCTGACTTCAGTGCTTCCACTCCTAGGGTAATTACCCTAGTCTAGAGTAATCAGACCCCTCCTAGGGTACAGTCTAGCGTAAAGGAAAAAATGCAAAATCTAGGGTAATATCTATATTTCAGATTTAGTTTATAAAAATCATGAAAAAACATAGAAGATTGTCAATAACTACAGTTGATTAACCCAAATAAGAAATAATTGAGCAGAAGCCATTTAATTCAAAGATAGAACGTATCATCATTTGTTTCGTGAATATAGCACCAGTTAACGTGTTCCATAACGGTACTGAACAAGTTGCGGTTCTTTTCTCAATGTGCGGCATGCAGTTTCTTTACCAGCTTGTGTACGACGATTGCTGGAGCAGTGGGATGCACTCACACTTCACTTTGTTGAGTTGTCGTTAACCAACGAGCTAACCCGCGCTTATTTGGAGTTCTTAAATTACAATTTTGGGAAATTGAACGCATTTAATACCTAGTTTCAGTTTTATTCTCCGAATATCTCCTATCTGAGATCAGCAATGTATAGCCTAATTAGGAGCTTTTGTTCAGATTTTTTGCGTGTGGCTTTGGAGAAGAGTGCGACCATTTCTTTACTGAATCCATCCCATCCAACACTCACTAATGATTTTGTGCCAGTAGGTGATAGGGTAAGTCTCGAAAGGTCGCTGATTCTAAATCGTCGGTTATTCTATACTAATTTTCAATTTTCGCCCTCAGCAGGCATCTAAAAACCCAACCCGTTAGGCGTGTAGTAGATTACACTACTACACGCCTTACGGGTTTTAGATCTCTACTGAGTGCGCAAATTTAAAATGAATATAGAACAATTCCGACGATTCGAAATGACCGGCCATTCGAGACTATATACATTGTGATGGCAGCAACTAAAACGATGTCAGAGATAAATGGCATTACTTCACAAAAGAAAGAGCGTCTTTTTACTAATTTTAGATGCTTCTTAGTTGAAGAGGTTTCATAAATCCAAAAAAAGTTTTTTCGCCGAGGTTGCTTTACATGACCTCGTACGCTGTCTGAATCAGCGTAATGCTTCAACACTGACTCCAAAATCTTTGTTTATATGTATATTAGATAAAATTCCTCAAATGAAAAAGCTTGTCAATAAGAAATGTCTTGAGGAAGAGTGTCGAAAACATTACTTGAATGAACAATTGGCACCAGACATGTTAATTACCGGGAAACGCAGCTTAGCCGTAAAAATGCCAGTGGGCTGTCATGTTATCCAAATTTTAAAATTGTAAATTCAAATTTGTTGGCCTCTGTTTTGAAACGCTTCCATTGAACATTTCTTCAGCATATTAAATTCGACCACAACTTCACAAAGAACCAGTTAGAAGAATGAAACCGCGCGTAGTTTGATGCATGCAGTGCTTCACTACTTCTAATTTTTCAATTAATACTAATCTAATTAAGGCTATTAATGAAGTGAAAAGTAATGCCACGTGTGCAGAACCTTCTTTTATGTCGATACCTTAGAAATATACAATGCGGAAAGTGTGATAGCGTTTTCATTACCTTGTAGATTGTATAGTTTTGTACTATGTACTCGCAGAACTCTTTTTTTATGTGAGTAGAATAGCTTCCTTGAGATTAAAAATTGTTTGTATTAAGTTAGGCTATTTCCTATTTTGAACATATTGTAAGGCTATGCTTAACCACGAACGTTGATCTTATTCATTTTTTATTTGCTCTGAACTGGTCAAAAGTCTAAATACAGCGAGCAGAAAAAATATTACAAAGATCTGCATTTTTTGTCCAAAATTTTCTGTTTAATTTCTGAAACAATTATTACTCATGTATTGTGAACACTAGTTATGTAACCCTGCACATCAATTTTGTCGACCACAGTGCTTTGTGTGTTTGTTTGAGTTGTTTATCGATCCACATTTGGAAATATCTTTTGGAATTTTGATGGAAGGCTGTCATTTGATGCACATTTCCATAATAAAGGCGTTCAGATCATGCAATGATTAATTAACGAATCCCCAAATACTTTTAAAAAGCTGTCAATGTGACGTAATTAAGGGTAAAGCCAATTGTATTATGGAAGACTATATGGTAATTACTATTATTATTATTATTATCAAATCAAGCAGAGCAACCCCAACGGGACGGATCGTGGATCCATAGATTTCACATAGGAAACCCCGCCAGCATCAACTCCACGAACAGTGAAACATAAAAAAAGAACAAAGAAAAAAACTAAAGGAAGGGAGAAGGAGAAGGATACATCAGCCACGCAACAACCAGGAGTTGACAGCACCCTTGAAACCACCCAACGAACCCGAATCAAACACGGCAGAGGGAAGGGAGTTCCAGCGGGCAACGGAACAAGGGACAAACAAACAAACATCGGCATCTTAGGATGCTTTATTTCCAATCAAGACTGATACATATGATCTTAAGCATTGGTTTTTCAAATGTCTTATAACTAACACTATATATAGGACACCATGACGGTTCCCCCGTGAAGCCGGTACCCATTTCCGACACCTGGGTTGAGTGGGGTATTGTGCTTGAGCTCTTCCTTTATACCCAAAGGGGAAAATCGCCGCGCCAGAGCCGGGATACGAACCCTCGTCTCCAACATGCAAGGCCGATCCCTTTAACCACTGTACCACTGCGACAAAGCAACGCCTATACTGCGAAGTCCTACACGTAACTTCCCTCAGCTCAAAACTGTGAGCAGCAGCAGCACCACGGATAGCCCGAATCCGCTCGGCCCGTGGGGGAAGCATTTGGAACAACCAGAGCCTTCTATTGTTGAATAGCTTATAAAAAACGCATAGTTGGGCAACTAGCCTTCTGTGCGCCAGAGACGGCAGCACCAAACCCGGACATAGCGCTGATGCAGATCTTACAATGCGATCCAAGAGACGCAGGTGGCAATCAGCTGCAGAGCCCCGAAAAGGCGAACAATACTCGAGCAGAGGAAGAAGAAAGGCACAGAAGCCTCTCCGCACCAACTGAGGGTCCTGGTAAATTCCACCAATTACCCTCAGGATCCCCAGCCTTTTGGAGACCTGTGAGACTACCCTCCGCACATGAGCCTCAAATGTGAGCCTCCCGTCAAGCCGCACACCAAGGAAATCAAGTTCAGGGTAAACTTCAAGAACTCCCCGACCTATGACTAGCTCACCGAACGGGGGCTCACTGGTCCTGGATCTACTCACTATGAGCGCCTTTGACTTACTAGGATTAAGGATCATATTCCACCTCAAGCACCATTCGTTGGTGCGTAACAAATCAGCATTCATGTCTTCCACCGCCGCTGGACGCAACATGGGACCGGGCACAACGGCGACTAGTGACGAGTCATCAGCATAAGCAATAAAATTACTTCGCACAAGATCAAACATCTCACTGGTGTAAAAAACAAACAAGAGAGGACCAAGTACACTCCCTTGGGGCACACCTGAGACAACCTCACACCAGTCACCCACCACTCCGTCAACCACCACTCTCTGCCTTCGTCCAGCCAAAAACTCTTCACATATCGATAACAACTTGCCACCAACCCCTGCGAGTGCCAACCTGTGCAAAACACCTACGTGGCTAACTCGATCGAAGGCCGCGCTGAAATCCAACTGTACAACCACAGCCTCACGACCTGCATCCAAAGCAGTCTGAAGCAGGTGGGACAAGGATAATAGCGCGTCTGCACAGCCTAAGCCACGTCTGTAAGCAAATTGAGCAGCAGGGAGTAACCCCATACTCTCACAATATCGCGACAATCGACCCACAATTAGCCGCTCGAACACTTTTGCCAGGACTGGGGTGATAGAAATGGGACGATAATTCTCCACCAGCGGAGAAAGAGAACCCTTAGGGACAGCCGTCACATTGGCTGATCTCCAGCAACTCGGAAATTGACCAGACCTAATCAGTAACTCAATCAGTTTGGGAGCTAGCACCTCAGCCGTCTCCCTGATAAACAGCGGAAACTCACCCAACGGGTCGACCCCACCATCCACATCAAGTTCAGAGAGTAAATGTCTAACCTGTCCAGACCTAAACGCCAGCGAACAACACAAGGGTCTTGGGTAGCATGTGGGAGGCAATTCAAAATTCTCCCTACACTGCTTACCATCAAACTGAGTGGTGAGCAGCTGCACTTTCTCTACAGGATCAACCACCAGTGCGTCTCCAGGGCCTAGGAGGGCAGGAAAAGCAGGCCTAGCACCAAATACAGCTCCCTTCAACGCAACCCACCATTTGTGCGAAGACGAGGAGGAATTGAGGGCATCCCGCAGTCGCCGATCATGCCGCTCACGAGCCCCGGCGTAAACTACCTGGGCTTCATTACGAGCTCGCAGGTAAGCCTCCCACCCAGGTGGGGTCTTAGACCTAGCCCAAGCGCGGAACGCTGTCCGCTTCGCATCAAAGTAAGCTCTGCACTGACCATCGATACTATATTGCCCTCATTTACATTTCCTAGGGTAATCAAGGAGCATTCTAGGGTAAAATCCATGCCAGCCTAGGGTACAAAGATTGACGAGCGTGGAAGGCCTGTCTGACTGTGACAGTGCTCAGAAGATTCAGTTGGGTTGTGGCTGTCTCGAGAGGAGTATGTCAAAATGTTGTGCTGCGCGCCTACGCCGCCTGTCAAAACACCCACTTCCACCGCATGTCAAAATACACTCGTATTTTTGTATCTCCTCCCTCAATTTTACAGCTAGAGAGATTCAATTTTTTCAATTGATTTTATACCTGATGTTTTCAAAAGCCGTTGATTTAGAATTAGATATTTCAATTTTTCTTTTTGAGTTATGTAACGTTTTTCAAAAAACTTTATATGAAAAAATCATTTAAAAAAAATTGGAGAACTCAAAAACAAAAGCAAAATAAAAAATTCGTAGGCAAAAAATTTTTTAGAACCTAAAATGTAAAATCGAATGCAAAAAACATCACTTTAGCTTTAAAATTGAGGGAAGAGATCCATTTTGATAAATGAAAAAAATCGTTGGCTTTAAATAACTCGTTTCCTATACGTCCAATCAAAAATATGCCACGAGTAAAAAAGTCTTAGAATCACGTTTTCAATACTTGTACGAAGTTTCAGAGGCGTAGCTGCAATAAAACAAATAATTTCCAAACAAGGTATGCTCGCTCAAACTCAAACAAACGTCGGCATCTCTGGATGCTTTATTTCCAATTCAAGCCTGATTCCCTTCATCTTGAACATTGGCTTTTCAAATGCCTTACAACTAACACCAGGACGCCATGACGCTTTCCCCCGGGCAAGACCGGAACCCATTTCAGACACCAGGGTAGAATGGAGTATTGTGCTTTGAATTTTTCCCCTATACCCAACGGAAAAAATCGCCACCCAGAGCCGGGACTCGAACCCTCGATGCCTTCACGAAAGGGCAGGTCCTTAAACCTCACGGCTATGACGAGCGGTCAAGGTCCAATGAGTTTATAATTTTGATCTTTATTAACGTAAAATATTTCCCTTCGGGTTATGGCGGCTACCGTTTCAGTTGATCCTCACAATGAGAATGAATATTATTTAAACGAGAATAAGCGTATTCTACGAACAGCGCTTTTGCGGTTGATCATTCAACGTAAGAGATCGTGTCTTCATGACACAACGATTAAAAATATTGACCAAGAAACAGAGAAATATAAGAAGTATTTGAGGTCACACGATCGGTGATTGACTACGAAAGAAAAGATGGTCGTATTTTATCGAGATGAATACTGAGACCCAGCAATCACGACACCCGCACCCCGTCCCTGCACCCCTGGTCCCTTCTCCCCCCCTCCCTCCAGATTCCCCACCCACCCAGCGGGTGACACAGGCACGTCTCAGGGCACCCCTCGCCCCCAGGTCCGATGGCGAAGTTGACGCCGTCGCTGCAGCAGCCGAACTCCGCGTCCGCGCAGCTCTGGGGGACCGGCGCCTCGATCACTGGGGGAGAGGAGAGAGATGTGGGGAGATGTGGTGGAGATGTAAGGGAGAACACACCACACACACACCAGCACTACCAATAACGAATGATATGATAGAATTATTCCGTATAACAAATTTTTTGTCCTTCAGATGAAACTCTTGTTTCTTATTTGCTGATGTCTAGGAAACATTAAAAATTTCTTTTATTCATTTCTAATTTTGCTTTTGCGTCCAGGATAACGATATTTTGAAATTTACTTATTCCCATAGGAACAAAGGGGCAAATTTAAAGCTTGACTTGAATAAATTAGATACAAAACTACATATAATACAATAATAGCATTTATTTCCTCTGGAATTACACCAGTGAGACAATAGACTAACAAGAAATGAGTAGTTCTTCTTGATTTACGCTTATACTTTAGATTGCTTTCACGAATCAGCCCCTAAATGTAGTCTCCCATCACGTTTTCATTATAATATTCTCGGTAGCGGCGCTCAAAGTCCAAGACATCCTGTAGGGAGCGGTCGCCTCGCTCCTCGGAGTGCCCTCCCACGGTTTCCTTAAATTCATGAAGATGGGCGTCAAGGAGATGGACTTTAACTCGTTGACTTCGGTTGTGCGGTTGCTACGGTCAGCTTGGTTAGGTTTGAAGTAGTCGTATTGAAAAACTGGCTTTACTGCTCTAGCACATTTGAAGGTTTTTAAGAAGTGTAAAGACTGCAATAATTGAACCATAATGTGTTACCTGTGGACAATTGCTGTGGACAATTGAAATTATCTTATTATGATAGGCTAGTTCCCAAACATCGCTGCCCAGTTTGAAAACATCAAACTTTAAAAGAATGATCATTATGTTCGTTTTTTTAGATGGAAGGAAATAGAAAATAACATTATTTGACCAAAGCCTAATCCTAAAAAAATTACAAATTTTTGACAATGTGTTATTTAAGGATGCTATTTAATGAACACAACTGTTTTCCGCAATGTAAATTTTTTTTCCTGAACACTGTGGGTGACCTGACATCGTGTGTGGGGGACATGACACCGTGTGTGGGTGACCTGACATCGTGTGTGGGGGACATGACATCGTGTGTGGGGGACATGACATCGTGTGTGGGGGACCTGACACCGTGTGTGGGGGACA